>JAYMFT010317348.1:0-10044 GCA_038088735.1 Panulirus argus | reverse complement strand
GAGAGAGAGAGAGAGAGAGAGAGAGAGAGAGAGAGAGAGAGAGAGAGAGAGAGGGAGGAAGAGAGAGAAGCGAGTCTGCTGCGCTCTAGGAGCAACTTCGCTCCAGAGTCTGCTGCCTCACAGTCCTCCTCTTCCCCAATGGTAAGAAATGGACAAACTTGAAGCTTCTGTGCAATTAGATAGAGGCGTTTGTTTACGTCAAGACATGTGTACGGAGATGGTTTCTGTGTGTGTGTGTGTGTGTGTGTGTGTGTGTGAGGAATTATATACCCTGAACCAACAGGAACAGCCTGCTGAGCCACCTCTCACCTCCAACACTGCACACAAGCAGCAGAAGCACTACGGCGCGGCCACTGGGGAAATTCGAGAGCTTACAGGACCAATATGTACAGTGGTCCCGATCAACAAGGCTGTGAAGGGTACGTTCGCCCTCCGCCTCCAGGGAAGCAGCAATGCAGCCATGTCCCAGACAGGGATCTTGGGGATAGAGAAGAACCTCTTTGAGCCAACAAAAGGCAGGCTGTAAGATAAGGTACACACACACACACACACACACACACGGAAAAACTAATTCTGATCAGCATATTCTAATAAGTTGGAGGTTATATCAAAAGTTTCCATCCCAGGTCAGACCGAGATGGCACAGAGATCAGGTGGCGACGGAAGTTCCCGTCATTTCTCACTGGTTGGGGGATACCACTCGCCTTCCTGGGGGATCCTCTACTCTCTTCTCAGGTACAGCAAGCTGGTCGTACCCTGAGCACAGCTCCTGAGCACGACGGTGCGACCCTTGGGGAAGCTAGTACTCAGGTCGAAGGCTAAGAGACTAAGTAATGTCGTGCTCAAGGCGTTAAATATCTTTATTTACGAACCTACAAGAGATGGACAAATTCTTGCTTCTCTTCGTGCTGCTATGTACACCACCGTCACCTAGGGTTGCCATAAACATCATCATCATCGTCACCTAGCGTCGCCATACACACCATCATCAACTGGTGTTGCCATACAAACCATAGTTAACTGGTACTGACGAACACATAAACATCATCTGATCTATGGATATCCTCACGGAGGAAAATGACCTAAGGAACGATAATGTGGCTAGAACACTAGAGGGATTCAAAAATATATATATATATATATATATATATATATATATATATATATATATATATATAATCAGGCTGCTGTGTCTTCCTCAGTCATTATCATTTATGACGAGATGTGGGTAGAACCCCAGGGAAACGGTAATGCCGGCGTTGGCCATACTGTTTACAGCAGTAACAAACTTACTCACTCTTAGCAAACAAAACTTACCCCATGGTCCAGTTCTACCCACTGCAAACTCTGTAGTATTCTCATGGCAGTGAGATATCTCGCCCAATTCCGAGTACACGCCCTAATCCTCTCTGACCGCAAACCAGCTCTTGCAACAATCTCTGAAAGGAGTACTCTGCAAGAGACTGGTCCATCAATCACTCACTCTCTGCTTACTGATGCTGATAACAGAGGCCTACGCACCCAGTTCCTTTTAACGTCATGACCGTGTATACAATGACCCTCCCCATACTGGCCAGACATTATGTAAATAATATTGATGTTGTGCTGAAGGAATATCCTAACCTCCTTAGGCTTTAGTAAGCCCCTTTGTTATGTTCATATGTACTCTTGACACTTTCCAGATGCTTCTGGTATTATTGTACATGGGTACCTAGTGACAGCACTAGGATCCCGACACCTCTATCAAGGAGTAAACTATAAAATCTCGCTAAACATGTCTGTCTGCGCTCGGACCCCTACGCCAGACTGGATCCAAACTAATGGCATGGTCCGACTGACCAAAACGCATTTGCCCGAGAGGAAGAAAAGCTCTCGAGAGACTATGAAAAGCCAAGTCGCTCTAGCATTGTCTGCTATGATCGTTTTACGGCAAAAAAAACAAAAAAACATCAGTATGGAAGGCGCCGGACCCATACTAGACAATGCGATACTGTAACTGCCAGAATACGCCGAGGATACAGGTAGTCCATGTGGCATGTCGCTATAAACCATGATCGTGAAGATTCCAAATGCCAACTCCGTTCTACACCTGATGAACATAAACTAGGATATTAGTGAGAGTTCTAAAGACAGTGATTTCAGACCTTGAGGCTTAAAGTATCGACAGCTTTGCGAATACTTTATTGACAGTAATATCCTTGAAGACATTCTGACACTATAGCCAAAACTTCGCCATGCCTTGAGCTATGGAAATACCTGTGTAATCATGCCCAGTACAAGCACGTTCAGTAACCACAGTGTCCAGTGTGCAATGCACCTTGACCCTCTTTCTATTACCGTGAACTGTTAACCTGCCTAGCGCCAGTATGTTCTGTAGCTGCATGCCCAACATGTAAATTACCTTTGACCTCTCGTATTCCTATCGGTGTTAACGAGTCAACGACTGTACGCTACACTGTTTCCTGTTACAAATACACACCTCAGTTTACATGTAATTTGTTTGTGTATACACTGTGATTCGATTGTTAACAAAGTCGAAACTTTCTCTCTTCTGAACAGTTGCTCCGTTAATACAAGGGATTGATTCGTTCTTGTATGGAGTACTGCTCTCGCAATTAGGGTGGTTCTAGCTCTTTTTCTGTACTTGACAGAGTTGAGTCGAAAGCGATCCGACTTATAAACTGTCCTAGGCTAACTTCCAAACTTGACCCCGTTGCCCTACGCCGCAATGTTGGTTCACTTTCCCTATTCTATAGGTATTACTTTAGTTTTTGCTCCCGAGAGCTGGCTGCCTGCATGCCTCCACCACTAGCTAGACCACGCAATACTCGGCAAGCTGCTGCGTCACATGATTATTGTGTGGCCGTCGTTAACTCAAGAGTAGGCTGTTTTGATACCTGCTTCTTTCCCTACACGTCGAAGCTTCGAAACTCTCTACCTTCCCATGTCTTGCACATTTCAAAAGACAGGTCTTTCACTTTTTCAAAAATTCGTAAATACTTTCCCTTGTCTTTTTTTTTCCCCCATTTCATAATTCTCTATATTTCAATCAAGGCCCGGCCTCGATGTGGACTTTTGTCAGTGACTGGAAACTTCAACATGAAAAAAAAAACTGTTTTGTATAAGTTTATTTCAAACTTGATTTGTCTTACACAGATATTGTTTCCTATAAGGCTGTCAGCATCACTCACTATCCTGTAACTATACATCATGTATTTGATATATCCCAGACCTCCCTCCTCCCTAACGGGAAGGGGACCCTTTTGGGTCCCTGAACCCCACTTGGGCCCACCTGTCATCCTCCTGTGTCAATGTATTGTACCCTCTGTACGCTCCATACTGGCCTCCACCTACCCCTAGATATGTACCCTTCACCCATACTTTCACAGAAATGCTTTGTCTAGATTATAAATATTGTAAAACCCAAAACTATAAAAACTATGACAAGATGCAATATGATATTACTGCTACTACTAATAATAATAACACTAATGTAATTACCGGTTTATTGAGTACAGCCAAATACTGAAAATATAAAGAAAATATATACATCAAAGACACCTGGGCTATATCATAAGGGAGAAAGGTTTAAACATCCTTTTTTTTACAAACACTGGGTTTGAAGTCAACTAATTATTGATGGTGGTCACAATCGTTGGGATATGACTGGGATGGTGCTGTTCTAGTAACGGTCTGTACCGTTGTGGTAACGTACTGCAATTGGGACGAGGGATCTCTAACGGCAGGAGGCGACGGTGGCGGACATGCTGCAGTAGCTTCTTCCTGAACTACCAGATGGGGTCCAGAGCTCAGGCGCTGGTTGGAGACAGTCGAGGGAACCAGGGTGTTCGGCGCCTCCTAGTTGGTAATGTCCTAGGGAACAGGGACTGGGTTGAGGGAGCACAAATAGTACCCTTAAAAAAGGGTTCAGCACGGCCCGCTGGGGACTTTAGATAAAGGCAGTGTAGTACTTTTAGTGTTGCAAATATATTGGAAACAGAGTTTGTGACGATCCAAACTTATCACTGTTGTTGGCTCACGAGCCCCATCAGCGTCACCAGTGCAGCACTGGTTGTCCAGACAATGTTTACTGACTGAATACTGGCGTATGTTTAGTATGTTAAATGTGCTGTGTTTAAATGCGCTTCAGTAGTATTAGTGAAATATTCAGTCTAACGTATAATGCTTTGATACAGAACAATAATTAGTCTTATAATGTTACCTAGTAATTACGTTAATATGCATTTCAATGGTTTGCACATAGAATGAAATCCAGGAATATAATGCTTCATAGTATAATGCTGTCCATCCACTTTAGCTATTACGCATTGTGCTATTCAATGTACTAACACGGGGTAAATCAACAGATCTAATGCAAAGATTTTAGCGTTTACAGAAAGTCCAAACTGAGAGACAACAATATGGCAACACACAAGAAGGTTGCAGCATAAATACCAACACAATACTCTGACGGAGAACTGTACTTGTGTTCAGCTGTGTTCGTGGTCTGAGTGTTGTACGACTCAGTGGTGTTCCCAACCCATGCACTCCATCTTGGCGTCACTCAGCCGCTCTGTTTACACTCCCGCAACGCCTGGACGCACACCTTCCCACTGAGGAGACGTGTAAACAAATCGCTCGAGACGCTAGAGTTGAGCGCAACGGTTGGCAGCACTGCGCTAAATGGATCGTGGGCAGAACAGCTTATAAATTAGGCTGTGATAGACTATATCTCATAATTAAGCTACAGCCTTTCATCGGTGTATATTATTTACATACTGAAAGTGCTGGGGGAGCCTCCAATAAATAAGGAAGCGATAGTATATTATAAATAAGGGGTGATGGTGTATAGCTTATAATTACGGCTTCTGATGGGGGGATACATCTTTGAGATACTGACTCTGCTGGCATCCTCTAATAAATACAAGTTATAATAGGCTATAGTTTATGATTACAGACCCCGAAAGGTGTACATATTATAGATACCAACTATGCTGGAGGATCCAATATGAAAATGGTTTATTATAAGGTATAGATTATAATTATAGCTCCTGAAAGGTGTACGTACATCTTATAGATAGCGACTGCTTTAAAAGTCCTCTCGCAATTACGGGTTGCGCTAGCGATATAACAACGGCTTACAACATATAACGAAGATAGGGGTACAGATTCACACGTACGGTGCGTAATCAGAATACGAAATTATATTAACACAACTATAAACAGGTATGATGTAATGCAAAGTAATTTCTTTTGTAAAATCATCTAAATTTGATTTTCCTGTAGTAAATATCAGAACATGCTGTTAGCCACTTGAGCGTGAATGTTACGACCCTTCGGTATGATGGCGTGGCCTTTGACCTTACCCGTCGTCGAACTCGGGGTAACGTAGCTACACTACACTGGTGCCGTGGTGAGCGCTCACCACGAGAGAGATAATGTAGTATATCTTACGCTCAGCTGATAGTACAGTGTTTATGCTCGGGGAAGGAACCACCGTGCTAACTCCTCCACGGGATATAATCATACTGTAAAGTATCTGGAGTGCCTTGTTACTCACTACCTTATTACTTTACTTATAACATAAGTTGGGAAGTGTGGGTTTACCGAGGTGGGAGGATGGGAGGGAGGGGATGGCATTTAGCTTGCAGTTGGGGGTCCTCTCTCTACCGAAATATTTCTCTTTGGTATATATTCTTTACCATATACGTTATATATATATATATATATATATATATATATATATATATATATATATATATATATATACTTTATCGTCATTCCCTGCGTTCGTGAGGTAGCGCCAGGCACAGATGAAGAAAAGGCCACATCCGCTCACACTGTCTCTAGCTGTCATGTGTAATGCACTGAAACCACAGCTCCCTATCCACATCCAGGTTCCACAGACCCTTCCATGGTTTACCCCGGACGTTTCACATGCCTGGGTTCAGCCCAATGACAGCACGTCGACCCTAGTATACCACACCGTTCCAATTCATTCAATCCCGTGCACGCATTTCACCCTCCTGGATGTTCAGGCCCCGATCGTGCAAAACTTTATTCACTTTATCCTTCCATATCCATTTTAGTCTCCCCCGTTCTCCCTGTCCCACTTCTAACACATACCCTCTTTGTAAACTTTTCCTTTCCCTCCTTAGCGAGTTAGCGCTACGGAATGAAGCCTTTCAGGAACGATCCTTCGTCTGCTCCTTCTTCCCTTCCTCCTCGTGGGAAGTAATAGTAAAGAAGGGGAGGATTTCCAGCCTCCCACTCCCAGCCCTCTGAGTCGCCTTCTAGCACGTGCAGCTAAGCTGTTAGTATCATTTTCCTCCTTTTTCTCAAGCTGCCACTGCGTCAGCCCCGCCCTGCCCCGGGGCCACGCCTCCCCCTCCTTCAAAATCTACCAGCCGTTACAATACGTATAAACAAGAGGTTGATGAAATAATAATTTCCGGCATAAAAATTTCTCCACAACGGTGTCAGTAACTCGTGTGTAGGAAGACACATTAACCGGATTTTTATTCCGGGTAACCAGTCCAATATCGGTATTGGATCCGGATAATCGTGCCGGCGCTGAGGACCGCTGGCCAGGGAATGACAAGTGACGGAAAGCTTTCTATTTTTCACTCCAGCATTCATATTGAGCTTGGGCAATGCTAGGGTGTAAATAACGAGGGTGGTGTAAACGATGGAGTGTAAGTGGTGAGGGTGTAAATGCAGGGAAGTAGATGTGGAGTGTGTAAATGTTGAGTGTTTAAGTGCTGAAGGTGTAAATACTGTTAGTGTGAATATTGGAGTGTAAATGTTGAAGCATAAAATGATGTGTATATCTTTCGGCGTAAATGGTGAGGCGCAAATATCTATATGTAAATATCTGGGTGTAAATGCCGTTAGAGAGAGAGGACAACGTCGGCAGATGTTTGACTCAAGTGACAATGGCGTGACCAGTGGCGGGCTTGAAGGAGGCTGCAGCCCGAGGGTACCACACTACGCAGTTGGATGGGTTGTAAGACGTCATGGGCGTAATAACTACCAATCCTCGGCCTTACCTTACCATGAGTTAGGCAAGTGATAACGAGTACAGTGAGGTGGGAGGGGGGAGGGGGGGTTTGCCGAGGATTGGTTTGCCCTAAGGACGCGGTGAGGGGAGGTCCGTAGTGGCGGCCCTCCATCCTACCACTGACAACAGTGCCAGCCGTCTACTGTGCCCTTGCCAACAACTTTCCGGCAGTCCACATTAGAAAAGAAAACAAAATCCACCCATCCTTCTCTTTTGCTTAAAACAGAGCTCACTCTCTCGTGGAAATATATGAGGTTCGTTGCACGCGACCACTTTTCTCTTAAAACCGTTGTTGTCTCCTCATTAGGTAATGTCTCCTCTGCTGTGAGGCGTCTGCTTTGCTTTCTGATGATCTTCTCTCGTGCGCTACAGAGCACCCTCGTCAGGGAGACCGGTCTGCAGTTCTGCGCCCCTTCGATCACCATCCTTATTGAAACGAATGACGCTTACCCTCTTGCACTCTGCCTTTCTCCAGCGACTTTATGGACAGTATTTCAAGATTTTTTTTTTTTTGTGTTACCACTTTCTTATCTTGCTATACTCGTTCCCTGCTGTCTTACACCTCACATATGCTGGCAGGCTGAAGTGCCTTCTATGTACATCTTTGTCACATCTCGGAGCTCCTTTTTTTATTTTTTTTTCTTTCTTTTGACGTCTTTTGTTGAACCATTCCCCTCTCCCCCCCAACCCCCTTTTCTTAGGTTCTAGTGTGTGTGTTTGTGTGTGTGTCATGATGAACAGCTGAGCCCTGAAGTGTATTGCCGCTGTGTGTATGCCGGGCAGCATCTCACACTTTTGTGTTACAGACTTCTCACTGGACGCCTTTCACACACGCTGACGACTGTGCTTTTGCAACAGCCCATCGATCTGCATCTTGCCTGCGGGATGCGTGAGCAATGCGGGCAACTTTATAGAGGGAGTGATTTTTCTGTGGTAGAAGTGGATGTCGTTGTGGACAGGTGGTGCTAGTGTGGGGCCCCTTCCATGGCAGGTGGAGCTAGTACTAGTGGGTCCCCTTTCATGCCAGCAGAGGCTGGGTGTGGAATCTATGGAGTGGAAGGAGCAACTGGAGTACACTCGGTGTGAAGTGGGTAATGAAATCCGTGAGTTGTGTCGAGTTGAGGCTGTTCCGCTTGTGTCCTAAGGGACCGTTCCCAACCCGACCAGGACCTCAGGTTCGTGTTGTCTCACTGAGACTGTGACCCAGGTCTTGTTGACCTGACAGAAGTCCAGGGGTGGTCTTCCAGAGACTGTGACCCAGGTCTTGTTGACCTGACAGAAGTCCTGGGGTGGCCTTCCAGAGGCTGTGACACAGGTCCTATAGGTACCTGCCACAGGTCACGGGTTGGTATTTACACAGGCTCTTGCTGCCCAGCTACAGGTCCTGGTGCAGTCTTACAGCGGGTGTGACACAGGTCTCGTGGGAACCTGGTGCTGGACGGGGACGCGTGACAGGTCTTGAGGAACATCTCCAGGTATCCGGCTAACCCGTAATAACCTTATGACTCCCACGGAGAATGGCGGTAACAGAGAACCTGTGTCTTGGTCAGGAGAAAAAAAAATTACTTGATGGGACCTGTTCAGGTCTAGCAGGCCCTGTGGGGTCCAGTAACAGGTATGATCGAAATCGGGTCCCGAGCAAGACTCGCTATTGTAGAGGGTATCATCAGTAATTCAAAGTAGACCTGGTGGCATGAGATAGGGTGTGGCGCTGCTGGCGAATCTAACTAATCTTCGAAGTCCAAGAAAACCCGAGGAGTCTTGAGATCGAGTCTCCAAACTATAGTGTAGCGAAGGTCCAGCTCTCCCGCTCTCAAGGGGTCGGTAGATGCTCTCTCTAACCATTCTCAAATCAGCCCAGTTCCACAGCAACTTCCTTCGTTCCCGAAGCAATATTCGACAACTCTGTGTCAACGAAGTATATGACATTTCCCGTACAAGGTTTATCCAAGACAGTTAAGTAAGTTTATAACTGTAAATGTGGAGTTGAGAGGACTGTCGGGGACGCAGCCAAGAGGTGGAGCTCGGCTAGATCTCCAGCAGTATCGTCACACACTGCTGACACATCAGTTCTTCCTGGATCGCTTTCTGTTGCTGCTCAGTCGACTGGATCCTGTGAAGTTAACTGGTGAGCCATCCCATAAAAGCCTGGGGCAGAGATGATCTGGCGTGACCTGGGGCAGCCAAACGTGACCTACCACGCCTGCATGTAATGTGTCTAGGCTACAGGTAACTCTTGGGCAAACATAGGACACATTCTCTCCTACCTGTGGTCTATACGTTGTGTGGAACACTATATCACATGGAATCCAGTGTGATTCGTGTATAACTTTCACTGTGTTTAACGCAGCAAGACATGTGAAACCATTTGCTCTAGGGGATACAAGGATGGTAAAGGTCTCGCCCCTACCCCCCCTCCATCCGTCTTACGGACGGTACACATACCTCCCCAGGATTACACCACCATGTGACTCACCACACTTGGCCACCACAATCTTGTGTCTCAACAGACTTGGCCATCAGCACCATGTGTCTCACCAGACTTGGCCACCACAGCCTTATGACTCACCACACTTGGCCACCACAGCCCTGTGTCTCCCCAGGCTTGGCCACCAAAGCCTTGTCTCCCCAGACTTGGCCACCACAGCCTTGAGTCTCACCAGGCTTGGCCATCATAGTCTTGTGTCTCCCCAGACTTGGCCACCACAGCCTTATGTCATTCAAGGCTTGGCCACCAAAGCCTTATGTCTCCCCAGGCTTTTTTTTAATGTTGAAGGCACCAGTCAAGAACGTAAGTCCACATCAAGGCCAGGCCCTAACTGAAATATAGAGAGAACTGAGAAAGGGAAAAAAAAAGACAAGGAAAGTATTTACGAATTTTTGAGAAAGTGAAAGAACTGTCTTTTAAAATGTGCCAGGTCATAGTTATTGGGAAAGACATGAGAAGGTAGAGAGTTCCAAAGCTTCGACGTGTTGGGAAAGAA
>JAYMFT010317337.1:0-10044 GCA_038088735.1 Panulirus argus | reverse complement strand
TATATATATATACCCTAGCCTGAGCCAGGTACCCATTTTATCGACCAAGCCCTAGGAGTGGATGAACAGCTAGGTTGACTGTGGACCGACTGCCGCAACCAGGATTCGAACCTATGGGCTCGACCCTGGGCGGGCGGCCCGTGAATGCGTCATGGTCAGGAACGCTAGCCACTACATCACGGGAGTCCATGCTTTATTTTGGTTGGGTGATTCTTGAGAACTGGTTTGTTTCTGTGTAAGATCAGGGGAGCCCGCTGTACATCCCCTTGCCTGCAGATGTCTGGTCATTTCTCAATAATTATTTTCCTTTTAGCAAACAATTTCTTAGATGTACTTAATCCAATCGTTGTTCAGTTCCTCCTTATCACTGTGTCACTATCATTAACACCATCATCTTCACTATCGCCATACCTCCTCTACTGTTCATCATTATCGTTGTCAATGTCTACTTCGATTGATAATTTCATTTTCGTGATATAGTCATAAGACGAACCATCGTGTGAATTGCCTTACAGACTTGGCTGAGACCCTCCACCAGTCACAAAACCCTCCGCTAGTAACAAGACCCTCTACCAGTCACAAGACCCTCCGCCAGTCACAAGACCCTCCACCAGTCACAAGACCCTCCGCCAGTCACAAGACCCTCCACCAGTCACAAGACCCTCCGCCATACACAAGACCTTCCGCCAGTCACAAGACCCTCCGCCAGTCACAAGACCCTCCGCCAGTCACAAGACCCTCCACCAGTCACAAGACCCTCCGCCAGTCACAAGGTCTGCTCCCTAATCACTCACCTGCTGGACTGATTAGTTTAGCGTCCACCAATCGTGCGACGGGGCCCACCTGTCGACCAATCCCACGCCTGGCCGCTCCGCCTCGCCCCATCAACCTTCACCATCAACCAATCCTCTAGAAAAAAAGAACTCACACTGTCGGAGTTCAACTAAAGCTGAGAGTTCGGAGGTGATGGTGTGGTTCGCCGTCTTCAGTAAGGGAGTCGGATCGCCTCCAGAGGGGATTGCGCACCGTAAGATCGACGCTCCAGGGGATAACATTGAGAAGTTTCGGCCCTGGAGAGAATTACATTATTTTGTTGATACCTGGCGTACAAGAACTCGACCCAGGGCGAACGGAAGCTTCGGTCAGATTCCTAAACGGTTTTCCAGAGAGAAACAGACGAGCCTTAAAGGTTAGAGCTGGAGAGGTAAGGTCAGGTCAAAGGTCACGCCACACGACCCACAGGGTTGTGTAGCTGTGTTTAAGGGAATGTGATCAGTGGTTGTAACATAACCCTCTGGGACTGTGCCGTCGTCGTCAAGGCTCGTACCGTCGTCTTCATGGTCGTACCGTCGCGCTAAAGGGGTCATCTCATGAGGGACACAGGAGTGATGTGATTTCATGATCCGGTGTTGGCAACAGACCCTTCCAACACTCGAGGCTATAAGGAAACACCTCCCAAGGACGGCTGACACTCTCCCCAGGAGCTGCTGACGGTAAAAACTTTTGTTTTCATGTATTTTATCCCATTTTTCATTGAAATACATCACGTTTCAGCAAAACTACATTTTATTTCTTAGAATATATTCATTCAGGCACAGTTAAAGTAAAATGAACTCGTGATGTAACAGTTTTTTTTAACTGAAAACGATTCGGAAAACACGTACCGTCCAGCTGATACGAAACTATTACCCGTGTATAGGTCGACCCCCTATATTTTTTTTTCCTAAAAATTTTGTCTTAAAAAGTCGAACTATACATGAGTATATACGGTATATGGAAATGTTATACATTTAGGATAGGGAGGATGGGATATGGGAGAGATCTGGCCACTTGGGAACGACAGTACAGCCTGGATCACAACGTTCAGCACCAACTAACCAGACTCTCGTGTCTTCGTCCTACCGGCTGCACTACTAACACCGAGCACATCTTGTGTAGTTATGTTTCCAGTCGGCATTTTTCCCACTTCCTGCAGTCGAAGGAGTTCAGACTGGGCCGAGCAGGGCAGAGGCCAAGGTGCTGTGTGATTGCCTTCTCCAGGTCCCCATCTGCTCCAGGCAGCAGTTGGCCTCGCCTAATGACAGGAGTCGACAATTACTTTCATCGTTGAGATGAAACTTTAAAGTCACAGGGAAGACTCCTGACGTTCGTGGAAAAGTCTTTTGCTTTGTCTTCAGACATTTTCTGACAGGTTTTATTTCCAAATGCTAAATTATCGGCGTCTGCAATCAGATTTTCCTGGATGATCTTCAAAGACTTGTTTTTCCAGAGATAATTTATCCGGTGGCTCGACAGTGAGTCAGGAAGAATGGCTACATAACTCTGACCTCTGACCTGATTCCCCTACCGGATACTTGGAGGTCATTAGGCCCCTGCTGAGGCATTATGTCAACCCTTGTCATTTTCCGGACATCCAGCTGATTGTCCTGCCCTTAAATGATAGCTGTTCCAGGATTCCAATGAGAGGTATGATTTTCACCCAGTAATTCCTGGCAAAGTTCCAGTAAGGGATATAATCTAATCTGCCCATCCCCCTCTCTCATCCCTGGAGGCTGGAATCTCTCCAAGCATCTGATAGGATCAGTGGATCTCAATACCTCCGCACACAGCCGGCAGGAACTGTCAGATGACCTGGATCACCTGATAGAAGCCGCTGCCGCTGGTATCTTCATCAGTGCTTGACTGGAACTATCAACTGGAGTGTTTCCAACTAGTTTCCAAGAACCTCTGGTCATGTGCCCCGTCAAACGGTTGACTGTAACGGGCGTCTCTCCATTGGCAGTTGGCTGGACCCATCAGTGCTGGACGCGCAAGGCACCTGTGGAATGTCCAGGACAGAGACAGTTTAATCAGTCATTCCTGGAATTTCTGAATCAGTAGCCGGAGCCATCAGTACCAGAGCCTCAGCAAGCGCCTTGCCAAACCCTGTCCCCTGGGGTTTCCACATGCCTCATGCTGGAACCCTGGCCTCTGGGGTTTCCACAAGCATCAAACCCTCTCTCTCTCTCTCTCTCTCTCTCTGGGGTCATGTCAGGCCCCCTTCCCCCCCCCCCTCAGCTCCTCACTGGCTCTTCAGGGTCGAGTGTCTCCCAGATGACGACCAGCTGGAGGTCAACTGCCGGTCGGATGACCTTGTTCCGCGCGCTATTGCCTCCCGCAGCCAATGTCCCGGTGCTGGACTGTCAGTGTGACGATACGCCGTTCCACACTTCACCGATAATAAACTAGATTTTTCTGAAATCACATCAAAATTGCTTTTCCTTGGGTTTCCCAAGACTTTGCCATGACACAGGCTGGAGACCAATACTAAGGTCTCATGACAGTGTGACCGGAACTTACCTGACGTGGCTCAGAGTGGAAACCTTATTATGGTCTTGGGCACTGTGACCTGACCCTACCTGACCTGGTACTGCGCCTTGAGGCTATTAGCCTGAGTGGCTTATAGTCTTAGAACCTAGTACCAGGTCAGGTCAGTTTAGGTCAGATGGCATCAGTTTACAGTGCCACCATGTAATAAGGGCGTCCATGTCATGACCCCACGAGTCACTGACAACAAAAGGAACGCAAGCCTCATGACCCTGGACGACCCCCAACGCCCCAGGAACTCGAACCCCGGCTCTGGGTCGACTTGAGAACACTCCTGACCCGCCACGAACACCTCCAGACCAGCTGATGCCAAGACTGATGCAGTTGGTGCCCGGCTCGAGTCCTCCATGGATCGTAAATAGGACTTTCCGTTGGCCGCCGCGATTGGAGTCTCTCTCGCAGGTCCGCTTATAGCGACATTGATACGCGGATTTATAGCGACATTCGTTGTATCAGATTTACGAAGATGACGTCGCCAGATCGGATACGTCGACGCTCACACCCCGGTGGCAGGGGGGGGGGGGAATAAGATGTGGTTAGTCACGAACCTTAGCCTGAAGAGGCCTCAACCCCAAGTGACCCCAGACCCCAACCTCAGGTGACCCCAGGGCACAAGAGTTCCCCAGATATTGCGACGGGGGACAGTCCTGGCCGCCCCGGGACAGCTGGGACGTCCCCCCCCCCCCCCCCCCCCCCCCCCCCCCCCCCCCGTCTGCCACTGGACTGGACAAACGCTCTCAACGAAACTTTAATGAAATCACTGTTACCAATCGCCTGTGTTTTTTTTTGGGGAGAGGCGGAGGGGGGGGGGGACACTTACCCCTGAAATGTTGCCATAAAGAAAATCTCGGTGTGGTGAGGGAAGGCGAGGGCCCAGTGTGGTAGTAATGGCTCCAGGATGCAGCGTCCACGTCGACCCAGATCGAAAATATTGCCGGGGACTTTTCTCAACCGGTCCGCCAAGACTTTATAAAGACTCGCACGAGTAAGGAAACAGTTCGATGTCTCGAAGGATTTGTCCTCCAGATGTTGTACATTTTTCCAGAGGGATCTGTCGTCTGGAAGAGTTCCAGGAGATGACCTGATGTGTCCAGGCTATAACGGGAGGCCATTCGTGCTGGAAACCCTTGAGGACTTTTATGTTCCAGGAGGGAGTGACCCTCCTGGAGCCACGAGTTGCACCAGTTACGGAAACGCACAAACACACACACACACACACACACACACACACACAAACACACACACACACACACACACACACACGCACGCACGCACACGAACAATCTACAGGTGTCACTGTAGCTTACAGTGCCATTAGGAAGTTGATATACAGCAAAACACATCAACCCCGTGAGTCTCTCCGGTCACTAGAAGTGTACGTGTATATATTTGTGTGTGTGTGTACGTGTGTGTGTGTGTGTGTGTGTGTGTGGAGGTAGTGTATACCCTCAGGTCGGGCCGAGTGGCTGATCCCTCTACGTCCCCAAGCGATGGGGACGCTGTCAGCATCACGAGGCTTCAGGAAATGTTGATCATTGCATCCGTTTTACCGGCGCAACAACGACAGATTAGTTGCCTAATCGGCGGTGACAAGACCAGTCAGATGAGAGCGAGATCAACATTTGAGTCGCTTGACAAAGTTCTGTATTGAACATTAACAACACGAGTATGATCGACAAATGTAATCTGAGAAGGTTGGATTCCCAACTTATGGAACCTTGGAAAATGTTATGAGAAATGCCCGTTCTCAAAATCTTTCCTCTCACACTTGCTGGCAAGGAATTGAAATCCTTGGGCAGGAAATATCGCCTATAAAAAAACAATCGAAGGAAATTATTTCCCATGACCTAAGATTTGTCCAGTAAGGACATTTTGAGCAAGAACTGTCGTGTCCAGAGAGATATAAACAAGATTTCTAATCTCGCAGTCCACCTGGAGAGGCCGTCTCTCGCGTCGGACCCAGGCTAGGCATAGGGACCTTATCGTGGCCCAGATGGACCACAGGACGTCTGGCACAGTGGCCATGTCTGTCTTCCTTCACTCTGCCGCTGGCGGCCACCAGCAACGCCCAGCTGTTCCTTGTAAACATGACGCTGCCTAGATCAGACCTCGAGCACGACGGCACGACAATTGAATGTGATGGCTTGACCTTTCAGTTGAAGGGTCAGGTCAAAAGGCACACCATCGCAATCAAGGGTCGTGCTTAAGGGTCGTGTCGTCGTGTTCAGGAGTCGTACTCTCATGATCAAGAGTCGTGCCGTCTACAGGGCGTCTCACAGCCGTAAGCATATACTTCTACGTTAACGACGTAAAACATATAGACACACACACACACACACACACACAACACAGGACACCAACAGCTGCTACTTAAAGAGAAAAAGGTCGAGAAATGTTAGAAGGTGAGAGCCGATATGTTGCACTGAGCTGTAAGGTCAGCTGAAAGGTCATGTTGGTGATGTTTGACCAGTGTGGTCAGAGGTCACAGTGAACTACTGTGTGAACCAGAGGTCATGACCACATAGCATATTGCGAGGTGACCGGGAAGGTATAAAGGTCACATTGAACTCCTTGGGTGACCTGGAGGTCTGAATTTCCCAGATTACTGTTGAGTCATTAGAAAGGTCAGGTCATGGAACCTTTCGGGCCGGCAGTGAGGTCGAAAGGTCACAACATGTTGGGTCACCAGCAAAGTCAGACGTGTGGTAAAAAGGTCAGTTGCAAACTGCTCATTCATCGAGAGCCAGAGCAGGTCATTTGGTCACGAGGATGACGGAAAGCTCAGGGTAGGTCACAATGCATGATAAGCTTTGCATTCACAGAGGAGTGAGGAATATTCACAGGGAGAGAAGTATCAGTCTCCTCTCCGACAGACTAACTAATTTATTCTGTTTATTTACCGAGTTACAATTTCGGCGGTGCAGAGTTGGGCAGGGAAGAGGTTCCCTCGGGGCTTGACTTAACACCATTATGACCAGAGACGCCTAAAGTTCCGCAACTTACTCGATAAGTTCAAGTATTTGTTATGATATTCATTGACGAATTTTATTTGGGAAGTGAATTATATGTTATCAAGAAATTTTCTTGTGATTATTGTGTAATACCGGACTCCTCTGTAATCCATTACCTTTTTGTTCACCCAGACACTGTACTACAGTGTTCCCAGGCACTGTACTACTGTACTCCCAGGTCAGAGGTCAACATGGCGCGAGTATCCATCCCCCTGGCAGGGACCGAACAGCCGTGTGGCAGATTAGCGTAAGGAAAGCCTATTTCACGGCTTATGCCGATGAGTTTCAGCTCAAAGCTTAGTATCGAAGAGAAAATCGAAAGCCAAAGTAAGATAAATGGGACTGTCATGGTAACCTGCGGTACACGTCTAAAGTCAAAACCTAACCTACGCACGGCAAACAAGGCAAACTCTCGGGGGAAGACAAGTGGGCGCTCACCATCTTCTTATCAACTTCACAAACTCAGAACTTCCTGGGAAAGTTAATCTAATGTGACAAGGTCTAACTTATGTTATTATCTCTTATCTTAAGTTCCCAGAACAGGAGAACTTGTGGCGTTCTTCAGGAGAGATCTGTGTCCTCTCCCGTTCCTTTCCAAGGAGAAGACGGGTACAAGTCCCCTCCTGTTCCTTTCAAAGAAGCAGACTGCTAGAGGGCGAAGCGTTGGAGTCACAGAATAATATGACTGTTATATGTTACGATTGTTAGTGTAGAGAGAGAGGATAGCAAGGTAAACAGGCTTTTGGGATTTAAGCTAGTGTGTGAGGGGACCGGGACGGGAAAGAGAGTTGAGTGGATCAAGTGACTGTCTCAGAGAAGACTTTGGCTTTTGTGTATGTGGCTGAGACGAGGGACCGCTATTTCTACGTACATTGGAAGACGTATAATTAAGTCTTGAGAGAGAGAGAGAGAGAGAGAGAGAGAGAGAGAGAGAGAGTGGGACTGTGCGCCTGTGTGTTCCAGTCAAGACAGTGTTCTCTACCTTGTAGGTTAAGGTGGACATCTCCAAAGAAAAGAAATGTAGTACAATCGACCCCACTGGCACCGTCCCTGGCGGCGGGGAACACAAACGGAGCGGTTTTCCCAGCGACCGAGGCATTAGCGCACCCACAGCGGGCGACACAAATCAAAACAAGGAAAATATATGAGTAGCGTTGTCTCCTGGCGAGATATATTACCAGCGACCAGCTGATCTGACAGCTTAGGGTCAGGGTCGCGCAGTCGTGCTCAAGGGTCGCCTCTTCTAGCTCAAAGTCGTAGCGTCGTGCTCATGTTGGTTGATATTTACCGCTTCATTGCACACCATATGTGAGATCAACCGGGTCCAGTTGCCCCGTGTGAACCACAGATGGTAGATTTTGGTGTTTTGAAGCTGTACCTTACACGCTCCTGTTTCATCATCTAGGATAGAACATTGCTTTCCTCTAACTTTGGGAATAATTAGCAAATATTTTAAGATTCAAACAATGATGTCCAAGTCTTTATAGATGCAGTCGAAGCCTTTATAGATAATAAGGCCACCAGCTCGACAGACTTCCTTCACAACGGTCTCATCTTTCCTCAATTATGGACGACCCAGCCTCTAACAAAAGAATTTTTTTACGAGACTTAAGCAAGAAGAGGAGCTAATCTCCGTACCCAGGTGGAATGACTTTGTCCCTTGATTACTTCCTACTTCCTGCACTTGGTACAAAGTCATTTGTCCAAATGAGAAGTTAATTAGATAAGAGCTTACTTGGATGTTTGTTTGTTTTTATGTACTTGTAATATTATTCAAGACTGGTTGTTGACAGACTTTAACAGAAACAGATAACATGAGAGTAGATTGTTAAAGACTGTAGTGATAGTAGAATAATTTTCCTAATTGCACTTGTTCGCTGAAGCCCGCTTTTGCGAAGTAACGCCAGGAAGAGACGAAAGAATGGCTTCATTTTCAGCGTTAGCGAGTTAGCGCCAGGAGCAAACGAAGAAATGGCTTCAATGGCTTCATTCCGTAGCTGTCATGCATAATACAGAGCCCTTTACCCATAGCAAGGCCCGAGAGACCTTTCCGTGGTTTTCCCGACTGCTTCACATGTCTTGGTTCAGCCCATTGACAGCACGTCGTCCCCTGTATATCACATCGCACCAATTCGCTCTACACGTTTCACGTCCCAGGTACACCAGAACCCCGTCAGGCAGCCCCAGGTCCACCAGGACCCACCGCGACTTGCCATGCCCTCCAGGACATCCTTATTCTCCTGGAGACACTATCATAAGGACCTACTCGAGTGTGCCATAAATCCTGCTATAAGGCCTTTACAATGTCCTCCCTGCTGTGTGTAGGATGGTGGGCAGGTGAGGAGAGAAGGATGGAAATACTTATATAGAGAGGATGAGGCGCGGGAATCACGCGCCAGTTGGGAGGCAGAAGACTGTAAAGGTGGAAGCTTCGGTCCCTCGGGTGACTTGAAGGGTTGACAAGAATGCCAGCGTCAGTGGTAAGCACGGAAGACAAGCCAGGCCTGACCTGACCTGACCTGACCTGTGACTAGGGCTCACCACCCTTCCGCCTACTGAAGGAGGCAACCACTGAATCCTTCAATATATGAAGGATTGTTAGCTGCTGGGTGCCGAGTCCTAGAGCTGTGAAACTATTCTGGCACACATGACTGGCACTTGCTTTATTACCCTGGCATGTGAGTGGCACTCCGAAATTACTTGTTCCTGACGTTTCTAGGCCCGTAATGGCACTTCGAACCGGCACACATTATTGGCACAGCGCTGTCACCAGCACCGTTCGTCCCCATACAAACTGCATTATTTCATCGCTCCTCCTGTCTACTGTTAGCGAGACCCGTTATTTAACGCTCCCACAGCACCGTGTGGCGCCCCAGGCACCACAGCGCCAAAACAGACACTGATGTCATATTGGCCCTCTGTTGCTCCTTACGCCTGCGTATGGCACTCCTCCAGCGTCACGCGAGGGTGTTGGTGCCATCGTGGGCTTCGCCTCTGTGACCCTGTCAACACCCTGGCAGCATGCCACTCCCTACAGCCAGCCCAGGGCGTGCCTGTCTCCCTCCCGTCATCTCTCTCGCACCCTCGCCAGGGCCGCGTCTTCCTCCGCCTCCAGACCATCGCCAGCAGCGGCGGTGGTCGTCTTGCCTGATCACTCGTCCGGTGTGGAAGGCAACTGTTCCATTTGCTCCCGAGGGAGGAGACGACCCTTTGAAGACTGTGACGCCTGGGGAGGGGGGGGGGGACGACTCAGGGAGCGACAGGATGGGGGCAGGGGGGCATTTTAGTCGGGTGACAGGTCTTCTCTTACAGGTCAGCCCTCACGGGTCAACCCTCATGGCTGATCCAGGTCACAGCTAGAGGCACCAATCATGGCACTCGGGGGGTCATCATGTGGCATCAACATCGTTGGAGGGTGGCACCTAGCCTTGCAGCAGTGAACCGCTCGTACAGTGCCAGCAGTGACTGCCTTCATCTTTCGCAGTGACTCGGGGTCTCTTCTGGGCAGCATTTGCTGACTGAGTCCCACGAGAGATGACAAGCGAATAGAGACAGAATTAGAGACCTGACCATTATCTTCACATGTTCATTACCTGGGAATACGTATATATATATATATATATATATATATATATATATATATATATATATATATATATATATGTTT
>JAYMFT010317327.1:0-10044 GCA_038088735.1 Panulirus argus | reverse complement strand
AGAGAGAGAGAGAGAGAGAGAGAGAGAGAGAGAGAGAGAGAGAGAGAGAGATAGCTGAGCAACAGAGTGGCGGACATAATTTCCCTACGACCCAGAAGCAACCTGCTTAACCCCCCTGAAGGACGATCTGATCTTCACTCTTTGGGGACCGTCGACCAAAAGCGAACCTCTAGACAGGGAACCTCCTTCTAAAACGACTACATTTCGCGGCTCCCTCGCTGGGATCTCTGCCCAGGACAGAGGCCATTAAATATATTTTTGTCCCCGAGTTTATAGTGTCAGTTTTTGCCGGACGTATATATCAGTAACAGTCACCCGTCGCTGTCACAGCCGAGATGTCTGCTATCATTTGTCGTGTTTACATTCCTCTCCACAGGTGTCAGCCCACTCCAAAGCCTTGCATTCCACCCTACGGTTATCACCCACAAACACACCCTCCACCCTACTCCACACTCTACATTCTATTTCTCTGTCTTGAGGCGCACTCCAACAGCCTCTCACTCCACTCCACAATGTGAATTCACTCCCTAACCGGGATTTCACTCCACAGTTACCAGTCCACACTATAGTCCTTGTTCTCCACTCTATCTATACCCGTCCACTCCAACTAGCACCGCTCTTCTCCACTTAACAGCCTTACACTTCTCTCCATAGCTCCACTCTCTAGAGCTTTGCACTGCGTCTCATTACCCTGCACTCCACCCAAAAGCTCTGCATCCCACTACGTAAATTTAACCTTCACTCCAAATCCCTTGTCTCCAGTAGATGGCCAGGCAGTCTGTTCTACAATCATCCTCTCCACTCCAAACCCCTACGCTCTACTCCACATACTTTCACTCGTCTCACATCCATGTGTTTTCCACTTCAACTCCACATCAGAGTCAGACGCTTCACTCCATAGCCTTCCTCCATTCCACAAGTTCAGTATTGCATTCCACAACTGTACATTTATTTGTCTTTTCGGTCTCACACTCGCACACCACGACTCTTCATTCCACTCGACAGCCCTGTTCTCCCCTCCACAGCCCTACGTGTCACTCCACAACCGCAGATTCCACTCCACTCCACAACTCTTTCTTTTTTTCCACTCCACTGTCCTACTCCACACTCCCTAGTCCTTGCCTCACAGTCCATCACCTCGCTCCACAAACCCCATTACATTCCACTCCACAAACCCCAAGGCTACCAATTACATCCCACTCCACAAACCCGTGGCTGCCAATTACATCCCACTCCACCTTGCCTCCCGCTCCGAAACCACTCCCACCCCTCCCCAGCTCAGGAGCCTCGTATCCTCTCACCTGTCACATCCCGGGACTATTTTCATCCGCTGGCACCGACTCTTGAAGAACTTCACTGGCGTCCAACTTCGAACCATGCCAAGCCAGGCCCTGTCCCGATCTCTCTCTCTCTCCCCCTCCTCCTCACCCCCCCTCTCTTGTTCCCTCCCCAGTGGCACTATCAGCTTGCCCCTGCCCCTGCCCCCCCTACCCCCTCCAGTTTACCCCCATCCCCCCCCCCCCTCAACTGTTGAGGTGTCAGAGGCGTGGGGAGGTTGAGTTGGCGTGTGGGCGTGGGGCAGCAGGCGTGTGTGTGTGTGTGTGCCTTAGAGGTTGTGGGGACGGAGTGTGCCCATAGAGTTGCGGGTCGTGGCGGTGTGAGGGTAGGGTGTTCCTCTTGAGCCCAAGGATACTGCGGTGGGGTGTTGCGGCTGCGGCCGGTGACGACGTATCTTACCAACCGCAGTGAAGCAAAGGGAGTGAAAGAAAAGCTTGCGTAGGAGTGAGGAGAACTGAGATGAACGACAAAGCGAGTTCGAGTTAAGAAATGAAGTTAGCAAAGAAAAAAAAAATGAGCAGGTACGATACTCTTGAAATGAGTGCGAACGCCGAGTGAATACATTTACGAACATGTGAATGGAAGTGACTTCGCTTCGCTGTTGTGATGGAAATATCAGCAGGTACTTAAAAAGCCGGTTACACAGGGAGCTCAAAAGGAGTTGTGGATATTGAAACATACCAACGACGGATATACTCAGCTAAGAAGGGCGTTATTTATGGATATACTCTGCTAAGAAAGGCGTTATTCATGTGCTGTGGCGTCTCGTATCACCGAAAATCTTGACATGTTTGCGTTGAAATAACCTCACCGAAGTTCGATTCTGTCATGTATATGTGAATGGAAAATACGAAAGTTAACTGAAAGAAAAAGAAAATAATTCGTGATAAAAGACAGCCGGAATCAAGAAGTGACCATGTGCAGCACAGGTGATGAGTACACTGTGCACACCTGTCAAAACACACCTGCGACTCACGACACCCTGCCCCACATATGACCCCCCTACATACCGGATCACGATGTGTGCCGCGCGAGATCCTCTTCACGCACGTTAAACTGCTCTCTGCCTGTGATTCCCAGCCTAGAAAGCTATGCGCATGTGCCAGGGCGTAATACATTTTCTGTAAACTAAGGTAGTGTTCAATTATTTCATTTTTTTTTTTCCGTTCCGTTCCGTTTCGCAACGTATAAGAGCATCTCACTCACGAGTGTGTTCGACCGTGTATTCTGTTCGCGTCAGACCCGCAACATCTCGCCACAATGCCTGTGTCACCGAACTACGGCCAGAGCGGTTATGTTAACCGCAATTACGTCAGGAGCAGCAGCAGCACCAGTATCCCTCTGCTGGAGTATGTCTACGGCGGGAGCAAATACTCCTCGGCAGACATCAGGGGAACGGCGGCAAACAACAGGGAGGACAATTTCGCCTCTTACTTCAAATCCAAGTACACCATCCCCGAGGACGGTCCTGCCAGCAGCTACTTGGCCCCAAATTACACGCCTACAGCTCAGACCGGGTACCAGTTAAAAAGATATAGTTCTAGCGACAACTTACCTGAGACCAGGAGTTCGTCAGGGGACACGATGCTCCTTAAAAAGTCGCCCTCCACTTCGAGCTTCCTGACGGGAGGCACGACCAGTTACCTGAGGAGCCGCAACACTCCGGAGTCCTCAGGCGTTAACGCGCTCTACACGGCCTCGAGACCAAAGAATTTTGACTATAATCTTCCCGTAACGAAGGAAGAAAAAATACCAGTCAATGAGCCAGTGGTACGCAAATATGCAGGAAAATCCGGGGGTCAGTCGAGCTACGTCAATCAATATCTCGCGCGAATAAACAAGGGGAAAGAGACTCGACCGCGGGAGATAGACACGAGAGACATAAACACAACTGAAAAACCGAAAACGGCTAAATGGCACAAGCCTGACCCGAATAACGAAGACGAAGGTCTAATTTCCAGGAATCGACAGGTGGTTCGCCTGACGATCAAGAGGGAGAAGGACGAACCCCAGGATCCCTTCGTCATAAAGAATAAAACTCTTCAGACCATCGCTCAGAGGCTGATGGAAAAATATCGGGTGCCGGAGAAAAAGCCCGCACCTCGCGTCAACGAACCGACGAGAAGAGTCCAGCAAGACGCTGACCCGCCGAAAGACAAGCCTCCCGTGGTAGCAACAGCAGCTCGCCCGCCCCTTCCGAGTTCCTCAACTGTTTCCAGGACAACCGCCGCCGTCGTCCCGCAAGACCCACTAACTTCCCAGACTTCGCCCAAGGACTCTCCCGAGGCTTCTGGGGCAGTAAAAAGCGCGCTAAGTTCCTGCGAGGAAGAAAAAAGCGATGATGCAGCTACAAGACTTCTCCGGGCGACGACCACGGCGGCGAACAAGAGGGAACTGGAGAGCTGGGAGGAGGTGCAGGATGCCATATACGCGGCCGTCCTGCACCCCGACGTCGATATAGAATCTGACGAGGAAATGGAGAAACTGGTGAAGGGAGATGATGGTACTTCCGATGGCTTAGGTAAAGACAAAGACGAAAGTGCAGGTACAACAGTCTCAGCGGGTGAAGGGAAAGGCAAAGCCATCGTTGGCCAGCTGAAGAGGTTCGTTAAACAGCAGGAATCCATTAAAGGGCCGAGCAAGAAAAGATCTTCAGCTAAGAATTCTCGCAAATCCAAAAAGGCAACGAAAGGTCACCAAGAACAAACTACTGCTGAACCTGTCGTTGAAAAGGCCTCAGCCTCAGAAAACACAAGCGAAATAGGAAAAGCCTCACTTCTCACGCCCGATCTTGTGATTAATGATACCGAGAGCGACAAGAAGAACACGAAGGAAAAAGTTATAAAACTTTCTCACAAGGGACTTAAGGATATAATTGATCCTGTCTCGACCCAGAGTAGAGAGAAACAAGATGGTTTACTCGAGAAGACAAAATTATCGAATTTTACAGCTCTGTCTGACAGTCTTACGAAAACAGCCAATAGTTCGCTCCTGTCAGCCGACCTTGTGTTGAACAGCGAGACTCCTAGAAATGAAAATATAATAAAATCGAAGACATCGGCAGCATGTCAAAAGGAGGCAGACAGCAGAGTATCCGAAGTTGAAAAACTTATGCCCAAACTTGCAAATGATGAAAAAGAAGAAAGAAAATCTATTTCAAAAGACAAGAAGAAAAACAAAAGTTCTCTCCTCACATCCGACCTTCTTTTCAACGTCTCGACACCAGAAAGCAAAACGAAAACAAAATTAAAATTCCCGGTACCAACCGGCAAGCCAGAACCAGAGAGAAGAAATTCTGGACCCGAAGACAGCAAACAAAAACCCGTAAAAGGTGTAAAGGAACAGGTAAAAGAGGAAATTAGTTCAAAACCCGAGGAGAAAGTCGAGAGTTCTCTCTTGTCACCTGATCTTGTACTGGCCAGTGTGGTGTCAGAGAAAACAAAATCGACTCAAAATTTAAAAGAACCAGAAAACAGAAAGTCAGAGCTTGAGGAGAGTAGCTCAAAACTACCAGACAACGAAAAGGGTCTACCTAGTACAAAGATACCGAAACTCAAGAAGACGAAGAAGCAAGTAGCTGTCGAGAAAACATTTTCAGAAGAGTCTCCGCCGAGCGTCTCTCAAGTGGCTCCTCCATCAGATTCAGTTCTTCAGACACAGCCCGCCTCTCAAGAAGTCTCAAAATCTCAAGACCTCTTTCACTTAGACGTCACAACTGATACGAACAAAAACTTTAGCAGTAGAACGAGTGCGACAGAGCACACGACTCAAACTTCCTATCATCAACAAGACTCGATACCGGCCGTCGAAACCAGAAAGTCTGTTTCCGGGAAAGAAGACGGATGCCTTAGAAGCGAAGAATCCTCAGTTGGCGATGACAAAGGACGAAATACTACAGGGAAACCTACATGTGATGTCTCATTTCAATTCGCGACAAGTAACGTGTCTCAAGCACCATGCCTCAATAGCACCTCTAAAGATGAGGTAGGTGTCAAAGTGGGAAGTACTGAGGATATCAAAGACACTGACAAAGGCCTTAAGGGAACTCTTTCCGTCCTCACGGTCTGCAAGCGCGAAGATGAAGAAAAAGTACACGACGAAGGAAAAGGTGAGAAATCGGTTGCCATATCAAAGGAGACGAAAGAAGGAGAGAAAATGAAAACCATTTCCATCGAGAAAGTAAAGCCACCTGTAGAAACCCTCGTAACGAAAGTTGAGGAAAAGAAAGAGGTAGAGGCAACTGAAAAACTATCTGGAATACCGAGAAAAATAACTGAATCTGTTCGACCATTAGATAAAAAGAAACCGACCGAAGTAGAAGAAGAACAGAAAGAGGTGGAACAAAAGCCGAAACACGAAGACGTGAGGGACGTACCTGCGGAAACAGGAAAAACCGAGGAATGTAAAGAAAAACAAGAAAACATAAAAAAAGCGAATCACGAGCAAACTTTGAAGAAAAACGAGGTCACGAAGGATGCGCAGACGTCATCAGATGCACCAGTGGCGAAGAAGGCATTCAAGAGGCCTC
Organism: Panulirus argus; assembly: GCA_038088735.1. Classification (NCBI taxonomy): domain Eukaryota; kingdom Metazoa; phylum Arthropoda; class Malacostraca; order Decapoda; family Palinuridae; genus Panulirus; species Panulirus argus. Next base: position 4,178 of record JAYMFT010317327.1, on the reverse strand, counting down.
GTCAGGCTGCGCCACCTCCTGAGCCGCAAAAGACCATCGGTAATGAGCTTCTCAATGCACGCAATATACTGAAGAGACCCATCAAGCAGACCCCAGCGGCGCCGACTAATGATAAACAAGAGCAAGCAGTTACCACAGTGGCACCGACTAAAAAGGTTTGGAAAAGACCAGTTGCTCCTCTGGTTCCACCTAATCAGGGTGATCAGTTTCTACAGGCTAAAACTGCTCTCAGGAAACCAGCGAAGCCGAAAGAAGACGATAACACTGGTAAGAAAGATGGAAAAGCTGAGCTTAAGCCGAAAGATGACGATAAGATAGAAAAGAAGGAGGAGAAAGTTTCTGACACTAAACTCAAGAAGTTAGTCAAGAAGCCTGTGCTGAGTAGCCAGCCACATGAGGGTGGTGAGGCTGAGCAGGAAACGCGGGGACGCCCTCTCAGGAAGCAAAGACCCACGCGTTCCAGGTCTGTCTCTTCCTCCTCCTCCTCGTCTGACGATGGCAGCACCGTCAGAAAGCGAGTCGACAAACCCAAGAGGCTCATGAAGCCAAAACCTGCAGGCGCTGAGAAAACTCCAAGTCCAAAGAGTCCCTCCCCTCTACCCCCAGAACCCCCTGAACCGGAGGAACTACTTCCCGTCGAAAAAGAGCCGACATATGGTGAAAGAGACCAGATGGCGTCGAGCACAAAGGAAACAACGGGTTCGATAGGTCAGGACCCAAAGCTGAGCGCTTGTCAGTCTGCGGATTCTGGGTATGGGTCCAGCCCAAGCACGCCCCAACCCACCCCGACCGTAGCCGACGTCAAGGACGAGGAAGTGTGCACCGGTGAGTACTGACTGAACCCAGGCACATACACATTCCACGTGATTTAGATTCATCTTCCTTCGTCGCAGCTGGTGGTTCAGGCAGACTGTCAGAGTTGACTTAAAATGAAGTTCAGCCTTACGTTCCTTTTACATCTTTGCTAAAGCGGTAGACAGGACCACTAAAGTGACTGCAGTTCTTTCGTTGTATGAGGTAGGATGATTAATGTTGTTGGTAATACCGCTATTTCATGATGGTTTGACAGGAAACTTCTAAGATAAGTGACGAGTCCAACGGAGGTTATACCATGACTAAGTTCTTTCGAATGTCCATTTGTTCGTCACTGAGCTTAAATCTAGTCCGTCCGTCCATGTACGTCCGCATTTCCAGCAATGAATGTCTGCGCGTTCATTCTTCCACGTCGTCCACTCGTCCTTAGATTTTGAAATATTCAGAGCCAGTTCGGCTGACATAATATACTTGTTCAAGAAGATAACGTAGCCCTGTTCTATGCTGAACGAATTCCACATACGTCTTCGATGGTAACATGGCTTCACAGGACTAATCCGTCAGGTAAACGTCATTCCTAACAATGCATATATATATATAAACCTCGACACCCCTTCCATGGGGCTCCTAAAGTTTTGAAGCTGAGCTTCACTAAGGAGTAGGAAAATGATGGACTCCTTTGGAGTGAAAAGTTCCTTGAAAATACTGTCCTCCGTTCCGTCCAGTGACGATGATAAAACACTGCCGAGGGACACTTCTCAGCTATGGTGTAACCACTAGCAGGCGGAGCTCGGTAACACCTATACACACAAAACATACACACGATGTATGTGTGTCTTTGAGTGAGAATGTACTGAACTGGTCTTGCTCACGGGATGTCGCATTCCTTCGGTGACACATCCCGTGTCGAGCAACACCTTCCGAACATACACACACACACACAGACACAGACACAGACACACACACACACACACACACACACACATCGCAAGAACTTCGTCATACTTGATTGCGATTTCGTTAAGATTCAGATCTTGAAACGATGCAGAAACCACAGCAGAATCGACTGTAATGATGCCGGCAGTTTCTGGCGCTCGTTTCACCTCGAAGGTGACTCGTAATACCAAATGCCAAAAGAAAAACAAAATTGGACAGACAACTTGCCCAAAGAGACGCTTCTCGTTTTCTGTAGTCTATAACATGGCACAACATACATATTTAACTGTAGAGCCATTGCCTGGAGGTGAAGGTTACTTGGACACAAACACACTTTGACATACGTAAACGCTTTAGCGTGAATAGTTGTTTTTCTTTTTTTAGGACTGAAAGCCTATTAACTATAGGGGTCATGAATGCCGTCAGTGTTAAGTTATGATAACAAATACATAGATTTAAGGACTATATTCTGGTGTTGAAGATAATTCTAAGATCACACTCGCTCTCACCGCATGTATGGCCTTTGTTTAAAGGGAAAATTATTGTGATTATTATAGTTATTATTGTCATTGATATTATTATTATCTTATCATTATTATCATTATCGTTATCATTATCAATATAATTTTCATCATTATCACTCTTACTACTACTACTTTTTCTATCAAGCTTTGATAAATTACATTCAATTCTATTACAATTCTTCTAAAGCAATGTTTTCTCAAGTAATTTTAAAAACGTCAGCACTACTACTACTAATCATTATCACTGTAATCTTTTATCATATTACTCTGTAATTCACCTAAATATCTTTTTCCTTTTCGGTGGTAGCCAATACCACATAAACATCTTTTACCTCAGGTACGGCAACATTCCCTACACATACATATTTCCCTGTAGAAACATCATCTGGAGGTGAAAATCTAATCATAGCATTGACGGTGATATGAATCAGGCGGAGATGCCTCAAGTTATTACGTAACACCTGTGTTATGACAGATGGTTGTCAGGTTGGATGAGGCCGGCTGGATGGCTGGGTTGGCTGGTTACGTGTTTATTTTGGCCCTTAGGTCTACATCACCTGCTTGAAGACAATAAGGCTGTGAACGCAAAGTTATGGCCAACAGTCGTAAATCTTTCAGGATTTGTTTAAGACCATTCACACACATCCTCAGTGCATGTACGGTCCTTGCCTTGATAGGTAGGGGAGGAGACAGTGTTGTTACAGGGCAGAGGGATCGGGAGAAACGCCACTGCTGGTGGAGGGAAGGCAAGCTGGTTAAAAGGGAAACAGAACTGACAAATTACGTACACTGCAGGCGCCGACGAAGGTGTCGGTTTCATTTTCTTTCTTTCTTTCTTTCTTTCTTTCTAGAGAGAGAGAGAGAGAGAGAGAGAGAGAGAGGCTAAACACACATACATACACACACACACACACACACACACACACACACTAATGTATCACGCTTTTAAATTACAGTGACAAAATATGAAGCAGTTCTCTTCCCCGGCAACGATGTCCTTCCATTCTGAATGTTTATTTAGTAAAGTGCTTTTGAATAGCCTTGTTGTGGTTGGTGTGGCGAGGGCTGAGGTTGTGGAGAGGTTGTGTGGTGCTGGACGCGCGCGCCCGTGTCCGCGCGCGCATGTGTGTGTGTGTGTGTGTGTGTGTGTGTGTGTGTGTGTGTGTGTGTGTGTGTGCGGCAAAGAGAGGTAGAGGGAGTGGAACAGGATGGGAGAGGCGGCAGATGGAGATGGAGGGGATGAAGTGCGATAATGGGGTGGGAAATAGGGCAGATGAGGATGAGCAGATGAGGTTTGGTATTGGTACTGAGAGAGAGAGAGAGAGAGAGAGAGAGAGAGAGAGAGAGAGAGAGAGACGGTGAGGTTACGAGAATCACTGGGATGAGGCTACAGTGAATTAGCGGCGTCCAGGGTGAGGTTGGCAGCAACAGGGAGACGGGGTTGCGCAGTTATGGTGAAAGATGATGCGTCTGTTAAAGAGAACTGTAGAAGGGAAAGATTATACACGATTAGTGACCCCCCCCCCTCTCTCTCTCTCTCTCTCTCTCTCTTATTCTTAAAGAAAGTGGAGATGTCACCTTGAGAGTCTCTTATTAGACTCATGCTGTACGACGACGCCGGGAAGAAGACGAAGATGAAAAAGAAGGAAGAGTCAGCGGAAATAGTAGAGTTTGGTGAGACTGACAGGAGGGGAGATGGGAAAGAAATGGGAAGGAACGACAGAAATTCCTCTCCCACCATATATTTCTGTTATACAGCACCGGCTGTGACTCGAGTAACTTACTTATCTCTTTCTCTCTCTCTGGTGTTAAAGAGAGAGGGTGTGTGTGTGTTACAAAGACATCTATTTCTAAGTCTAACTCTCTCTCTCTCTCTCTCTCTCTCTCTCTCTCTCTCTCTCCCTC
>JAYMFT010317316.1:0-10044 GCA_038088735.1 Panulirus argus | reverse complement strand
TGTGTGTGTGTGTGTGTGTGTGTGTGTGTGTGTGTGTGTGTGTGTGTGTGTGTGTGTGTGTGTGTGTGTTCAGTTGGAGGTATGTTGTGTTTAGTTGAAGGTGACTGGGTGCCAGACAGTGATGTCAAATGATATACATAACGATAAAAATATTATTAATAATAGTAGTTATGATAGCAATGCCAACAACAAAAACAACAACAATAAGAATTATAATAGTAATAATAATGATAATAATAATAATAATAATAATAATAATAATAATAATAATATTAATATTATTATTATCAATAGTAATAAATAATAATGAACATGTGAAAAGAAATGCATACCGTAATCAAATAAGCCCAAAACAATATGTAAAACAGTTGAGAGAATATTCTGAGAACTACGAGGAATAAATAATATTGTCATGATTTGTGGACATAATATAGTCATGCTCGATAGGGTGAATACACGAAATGAGAGAACTGTTTACATTTTGTCTTAATATCATCTTTCTATAAAACTTCCTGTATAAAAACCATTAACCTTATAACCCTGGGTTGGAATGCTATTAGCCTTTGACCTGACCCTTCACAGTCGGGTTAAAGGTCACGCCATCGCAGCCCGAGGTCATGGAGCCACGGTCGAGGGTCGTATCGTCATGCCTAAAGGCTGTACCGTGCTAATGGGTCGTGACGTCAAGCTAATGGGTTGTAACGTCGTGCTAAAGGGTTGTGCCAACATGCTCAAGGGTCGTACCATCGTAATACAAGGGTTAGTAAGAAGCATGATGACTTTGGAACCTCTATGTATATATGTCTTTTACTTTTTTATTTCTCTTATATCAAGTCATTGATTAAGCAGGGCTAGTGGGTGGAAGGCATAATTGATAATGAGTCTTTTCAATCCAGTCAGTCATACACATCAAAATCGAAAATTTTTTCACCCATTTGAAATATCTGCATTTTAATATAATTTCTAACACGTGCCACATGCCGTCGAAGAATTTTTTTAGTTAACATAAAAATGGCTTTAGTATCAGTGTAGTCATTCTACTCTTCGTTTTAATCTTTGGCTGGTAAGTATTTGTTTACATGTTTTCAGCAACTAAAGTTATTTGTCTGGCTTAATGGATAGTGTTACTGAAGCGCTTATTCCTTTATCCACCTCTATTCATCTATGAAGTGCGAAGAATTCATTCATTCCTAGTACATTCCTATTAAGTACAAAGAACCTGTTCATTATTCAGCGGCTTCCTGTGGCATCACACGTGTCTTCCGACTCCTGGCAAGAGTGAGAAAGCAACCCTCCCACACTTCTTGCTCATTACATAAATCCAGTTAAGGTATATCGCACTGTAAATATCGGTCTGCATAATTTAAAGTTCCCTTACCTTTCCGATAATGGAGTGGTGGTGGTAGCGTCCACGTAAGTTTTCTGCCATAAAGTCCAAGGTCTGGTCTCAACTTTTCGATCTTGCTAAACTTACGTCATGAAAGCAGATACTATGTCGGCTAAATTCTATGCAGTTATATTTCCTTTTTCTTTTGTGTAGCGACGTAAGTGTTTGTAATAAAGGACAAAATCGTTGAAGTGTCTTCTATCTTCAGGAAAAGTTAGCATGCTAACCGGAGATTAGTTGGGTTCCCTTCCTCATTGTTATTTTCTCTAGTGACAACTCTTGCTGTTGATAGGACGTCACCATTCTGAGAAACACAGTCTACTGCTACAGCAGGTTAAGGTCACCCGATGACTGGAAACCTTCTGGGTGACATCATACAGGTTCTTCCATCCAAACTTGGGAAATAAGATTTCCATGCTAATCATCGAGTTGATTTCTTGGTAAGTTTTCAAGACAACGTAAGCAGGTCAGACTTTAACACACAGTAGACGTGGTCGCAGCCACTAGCTGCACAATCTTCAATCATGGACCTCCCCTGCACCTCCTTGGTCAGGTATTACGTGTGGATTGACCTGGATCTATTGTAGTATGTATTTTACCTTCACTTGACACCTTTTCCTTCAGCGTGAGATACCGCACTGGGCCACAATACACACGAACGAGCAAGTATTTTCATTGTAATGATGGCTGGGTGAGTGTCATGTGGTTCCATCACCACTTCTCCTCGTGAGGCTGAAGGAACAAAGAGACGAGTTCGCCAAAGAACACCTCTTCATTCCACAGGCAATTCGTCTCCTTTGTACTTTAGATGATGCCCACTACTGCCCGTCACAGCACGCCATCAACTGATGCGAGTACCACATAAACCACACAAGTCTATGGGCTCCACTCAGGTCTACTTAACCATTTGATGTTTTATATCTAAAGCAATCTCAGAGCCAAAGATGTATTCATTATTTATTAACTCGAAATTCATAATAACTGAGAATACTTTCTCTCTGTTTGTTTCAAGGTACTTGATGCAAAGCAACTGCGTGATGCTGTCGAGAAACCCTTTGTCTGTTATTGATCCAGTGACAGTGAAGGTGCACTAGATCATGACAGTGGACTCTTTCTACCAGAATATCATCTATTTAGCAAATGACTTTGGAAGTGCATGCCAAAGTTGTGTCCATGATAACTTGAAGAACATCAGACCATGAGTCTACATCAGTCGGAAACCTGACTGTATACCAGTCAATAGTAATGTTAGTTGCAGTATATTTCTGGGGCTAAAAACAGACAATTATTCAAAATGGCGAACATCAAACTGCCTTGAAAAGTAGCACTGAAATTCTGTCACTGAAGCTGGGACGTGTGATAACATCATCACGAGTCACTGTAAGCAACAAGACGATCATCACATATTCCAAGATCATCTTCCTCTCTTTTCACCTATGGGCAAGACAGGTATGGCACATCTAACTGAAAACACGCTTAATTAGCTCCTCACTTTCCATTCCTAGTAAGTACACCTTCTACCTTGAGTTGTGATACACATGGTACGGGCTGGGATTTCAGTAAGTTTTGGTTCTATGTTTACCAAGAGTTCAAATACAGAGCTACCATAAAGCAACTTAACTGCGAACTAAACAAAGCACAGAATTTGCACTGAGTCCTGTCAGAATTTGTTTCTTTCAACCTAGGCTGAGACCTAGACAGAACAGCGTTCCTAGGTTGAGCCCTAGACAGATCAGTGTGTACAGGACGAGTGTGCTCAATAACTGGTAATCTTTCCAATCAAGCCTTTTCTTACTATTTCTGATACGACGAAATAAAACATAGGATCCTTCACGAGTCCTGAAAATAGGTAGTGAACACTTTGTATTATCATTCCAACCGCACATTTACCTTATCTAGTGGATACATCCTTTCATTAGAGTAAGTTAACAACTCTTCCCTAGTAAGCTGATATGGAGGACGGGAGCAGCGTTGATAACAAACTTTCTGGAGTAAGATTAAGACCCAGTCCTGTAACGGGCTACATATATACATCAGTGGTTTCAATTTTCATCAGCGCTGATGTGTATCTTTTCTTAAATCATCAATCTGACCTTTAACTGTGAGCTGCAACTCATCCTTTTTTCAACTTTCTTCTACAACACTGACAACTTTTGCTTTCTTTCTACAAGGGACATCAATATTACATCTGTTGTAAATATAGTCTTTAAGCACGCAATCGTGTCTCTTACGTCAAGATCCTCCACAAGTTAAGGACTTGCATTATGCACTCCATTGCCAGGTTCTGCAGAATGGTTGTGAGGCGCTTGGTCCTCACCGCGTGGCACTGTCTTTGCTCGAAGATTTGCTTCAACGATGTGATCTCGTCACTTGCTGTGCCTAGTTCTGTCCGTGTTGCTAAAATCTTTCTTTCTTTCTCTCTCTCTCTCTCTCTCTCTCTCTCTCTCTCTCTCTCTCTCTCTCGGCAGCTTCGTCCGCCAGTGCAATATTTACGCACTGATCAAAAGAAAGGTCTTCTTCCAGCAGTCCTTCGTTTAGTATCAGACCAGGTGGAGTAACAGCACACGCAACTACTTGCCCACCAGGAACATGATGCAAGAAAGAGCCAAACTTGTAGGCTGAAGCGATTCGTCTCAGACGAACACTGAATGTTGAACTGAAGTCACTTACTTTCCTTGCAAGACTGATGTAATCAGGTTTCTGCTACCGCTGTCTCATAGGTCGAAAACAAGCCCTCTCAATGTCAGAAACGCTGTCTAAATGACTTATCTTTACACGTAAATAAACTGGTTAAATCACTTAGCTCGTATGTAAGCTGCTAGAATCTTTTTATCTCTACACGAATCTGGGCCACGCATGTCCAACAGTGTTCAGTCGATTCTCTAACCGGAAAACCAGGTATCATGACAACAACCTGCTTACCTTTAACAACATTCTGCTCTGCCATTCTCTTTACCAGCAAAAAAAAAAAAGATACGATAAAGAAATGTTCAGGACTCTGTAAATATAGGAAGTAAACGTCTCTGAAGTTTGGTCAAAGGAATCAATTGAGCCCACTCTAGATGCCATCGTAGAAGCTCTCTCTCGTATATAGATTATTCTTCTTAATCTCAAAGGTAAGGGAAACAAAACTTCCCCAAGGAAAACATGGCGGAATCATACTCCCCGTAAAACAAACCGACTGTAAAATCTCAAGTATATACCTCTAAATGTTTCCATCTTGGCTCAAAAGACCGTATAAACACTTTACCCTAAAATATCCTTCCCAGATTCACCAGAGCGTCCCATCCTCGTCGCCAGTGTGATATTCTTGTATCTCGTGAGTTGCTCTAGCTTTTAAGAGCAATGATATAGTTCCAGTGAAAGGTTATTATCGTTGTAAACAAAAAACTGTTCTCCCCCACCCAGTTGGTTCCCCTAGGGATCTCATATATAGAAGTAATCACGGTATCATGGTTATAGCAATGTAACTAATACTAATGATAAGAATGAACAAAAATAGACTAAAGCAGCAAAACTATTGGGACCAATTGAAACTTTGGCAGTATATACGGAAGAATAAGTCTCAAACAAAATATTCACTCTCCAAAAAGAAAAAAAAAAAGATCCCTCACTTTACGAGATTTTCATTCCCCCTTTCTTCTCTGGGTGACAGATGTACGATGAATCACAGACCAGCATGTGAGCTCCGCAGTCGGCCAGAATTCATCAAAGTAATAATTTTATTCCAAATGATATTACAGTAGTAAATTATGCATCATCAGTGCACTAGAAATGAAGATTTTAATATGAAGGGCATCGTTGAGCAAAAATTTCACTTTTAAATGTTTTACTGAACCTTTGATGGCAAGGCGGCGAATATAAACACGCGGGGAAGTCGTACAATCAGTGCGGCACAGTTGGTAGGGGAGTCACACTTGTCGATCTCAGCGTCTGGCAGGAAGATGAGGGGGGAGGGGTGGGAATTTCACGCGCCTTTGGTCTCACAGCTTCATCCTGAGCCTCATTACGCCCAGACCTGCCCAGGACTTCACAATAGCGTCATCAATAGTCCAGCCTTGCTCCTCCAATAACTTCAGGAGGATGGATCACGTTAGTTTCGTTTCCGTAAGACGAGAATTGATGGTATACATTTCTCCGTTGTCTGACGTGGGTGGGAGTATAGGAAGGAAAGACGTCCCATTTCTCTCTCTTTTTTTTTTTTAACTTCGCTTATACTGTAGAGAAAATAGGCCACTTTTGTTGTTATTTATACAAGTAGTCTTAACTGGTGGATCAACGTCGAATCATTAATCTTACAATGTTTAATTGTTTGAGCACGAGTGTACAATCCTTGACAACAATGCTACGTCCCCTGAGTACGACGGTACGATCCTTGAGGGTATCATGGCGTGACCTCAAACCTGACCCTGTAGGGTTCAAGCACAAATGTCGTATGGTCGTGCTCAAGGATTTCTAAGATGGCATGTAATCAAAACAAAGTTTAATTTACATCGTATAATAAGTATAACTAAAAAACGTCGCACATTTATCTAGAAGAATGTAGAATGGATATATATTCCTCTACGGTGTTACATAAAGCGTATACCTAGATATACCTAAGGAATACGATGTATTATACAATATATATTCACTACATCACCTTACAAACCATGATAAAGTCGTGAAGACAATGATAAAGAAACCAAGGATGTTGAAAATCAAATTTTTTTTACTTAAGGTTTCTACTCTAATATGAAACCTACAAGCAATGACATAAGGGAGGGTTGACGAGGGAGTAAGTGGGATTCATAAAATGTCTTTCCCCTCACCCCTTCCTTAGACATTTATCTATAAATCCTAAGAAAAACCATTCCTCGAGAATCACTGCATCTTAATAAAATGAAACCTGCAAGCAGCGCCATTGTAAACGCCCCGAATATCACGTCTAAGTACTGTAGTAAAACAAGACGTCACAACGTACCACTATAAAGCCAGACAAGAGCTCATAGACAACACTGTAAAGCTCATCAAGTCATCCACACAAGCCAAGTTAAAACTCGTAAAGTTATGTATGGGGATCACCGTAAAGCATATCAAGCCCTGGTTGTACAGCCTGTGGAAATGAGTATGGGTATCACCGTAAAGGTAGTGTGACCCCCCTGAGCCCCATTCGATGATGTGAACCCTTAGGCCCTACTCATTGATGTGACCTTCTCTGCCCTACTCACTGATGTGACCCCCCACCCCCCAAGTTCCCACTCCATGATGTGTCTCCTTGGGTCCCATTAGCTTTCCCTGGTCCCCCAACATTCCTGAAGCTCAGATGAGTTACCAGCCCCTGATTACAGTAGGAAGACGAAGAAGAAGAAGAGGAGGAGGAGGAGGAGGGAGAAGATGAAAAAGAGATATGACGATGAGGAAGAATAAGAGCAAGAATTCAGGAGTAGTACGAGAAGGAAAAAATGAGGAAGTAAAGAACAAAGAGCAAGATTGTGAATGGAGAAAGTTCCAGAAAAGTCTGTGATGATAAAGAAAATGGGAGAGGCGTAGCAGGGGATGAAACATTAGATTACCAAGCTAACGAGGAGGGCAAAAGGATGAAGATGGAGAAAAGAGAGAATTTCGCAGCAGAGCTCTGAAAATGATGGGGATGACGAAAAAGTGAAAATGAGAAGGGAGGCAAATGATGTTGGGAAAGTGTGCAAGGACCTCCAGTTTAAGGTAGGACTTTTAAAAGCTATGTATGATTATTATTTATAAGCAAAGTCTTGCCTTGAACATTATGACGTTTGTCTCACGACTTCTCCTCATAATCAAAGACTATTTTGATTGTAAGATGGTCTTACATGCAAAAAAAAGAAAAAAATATATATCCAGGATTTACATTATAAGAAAAATTAGGCCGTGAAAATTTACGCTAAGCTTGGTATCAAGAGCTGCTCTTTAAATGTAATTTTAAATTTTTGTTAACTTCCATCGTTCTTATATTTCAGTTACTTTGTATTATTGTCTTTTCCTAAGTTAGTGTCATCGTTTCATTCTCCCTTATTTGTCTCATGATCTTTACTGTCAACTTTACTGTCTTCCTTCCTGTCCTTAATTCATATATCTTGTTCCTACACCTATCAGATTTCATCCCAAAGCCATCATTTTCCTTGCCACTTTTGCGCCTCACTGTATCCCTGACTCAGTGATCTAATACAATGTACACCATAAAGAATACCTTGGCTTTACTCAGGAAGATCCCTTTTTCTTTTACTCTCTTTAGCGACGTGGGAAAAATTACTAAACACCCAGCAGGAGTTCCCGATCGTTGTGACCACTCCTTAACACCACTCGAATTATTCATTTTCTTTCCCCTGAGCACCTCCCTCTATTCATACACTGTCTCCGCCCAAATGGGGGATCTCCAACCATAATCATATCTTTCTCACCTTTAACTGGGCACGTACACCTGCTACCTCCACATCAAAACCTCAACTCTCGCAGTCTGTAAGAGTTCAGTGGTCATCCCTGTGCAAATTTTATACCAACTTTCCTTGGGGCCGGTAACGCTTTGCCGGCTGAAATGCCTCCAGCTGTGCTGGTCGTATAGCGGAAGTTATCTTTTACTGGAATGGAGTACTAAGCCCCTTCTTACACTAAATTTTTATTCCTTCATTTGCATTTGGTCCATTGCACAGTCGCTGAAGGAATGACTTCATCCTTTTATTCTATCAACAAAGGTGTTCCTCAAGGTTCTGTTCTATCGCCTTATGTCTGTCTTCTCTCTGTAAGTGATCTTTCCTTGATGTCCATCCCTATTTACTCTGCAACCGTTGACTCCACACTAAATACTTCATCTCACTTTCCGTCCCTTCCTCCCGCATTTGTTCTATCACACTGCGTAAATTTCTCTTAATTCAGACCTGTGCAGCATCGACATACGGGAAGGCAGTAACCTGGCCATAATCAGGTGGTGTAAAAACTCACTTTCTGCCTTTTGTCTGAATCTCACCCTTTCCCAACCATTCCATTTCCAAACCCCTCAATAACAAATATCTTGGGCGTAACCAAATCTTCTACTTTGTTGTCAGCTAATCTATACCTACCAGATGCCTTATTCGCTCCAGTATAGAGCACTGATCACACAAATGTGTTGGTTCCTCTTCCACCTCTCTCTCTCGTAGCCAGAGTGGAAATGAAAGCCGTTTGCCTCATTAGCTCTCCTGCTGCCACCTCTGTTTCACCGTCCCTCTCTTTCGTCTGTCGGTATGTTGATGTCCTTTCTCTGCTCTACAGTTATTACTTCTGCCTCTGTTCTCGTGAGCTGTGTGTGTGTGTGCGTGTCCCCACCCACTAAGGCATGGGCCCGTGTGACATGCCATTAGATACTATATTCCCATAGCCTTTGCGAGGACACCAGTTACACGAGGATTGACCATATTTTTTATATACCTCCATTCCTCGTACAGTAAAGCTGTGGAATTCTCCTACTTTTTTGTCTTCCTTTCCTCCTATAACCTTTTTTACTTTTAAAAGTCAGGTGTACAAGCACCTGGGGAGCTGAGGTTAAACTCTTCACTCTGCTTTCTCACATTCCTGATTTATCCTATCATCTGAGTTGGCTATGATTAGGGCACGTCGGTTATGTAATAACGTGCTTGTCTGTAAATGCAATACAGAGAGGCGAGGAAGGAGTTTCAGTAACTTAAAAAAAGAATGATATGTTCTACGTGTCGACAGAATCGCCCTATCCTTTCTTCGTTTTCCAAGGAGCTCATAACAGGAACAGATTTAATCCCATCGAGGGTCAGGACTAAGGTTAGGTTGTCGTACCCAAGGGTCTTAGCATCCTACGTAAGGCTTATACCGTCGTACTTACGGGTCGTACAGTCGTGCCATAGCATCGAATCGCTTTTCCCAACCCGTTCCTCCCTCCAAAGCAAGCCCCACCATAACCTCCCCTTGCCACCCACCGGCCCCACCATAACCTCCCCCTGCCACCCCCCGGCCCCACCATAACCTCCCCCTGCCACCCACTCCTCCCTCCACCTCTCCCTACACCACCCTACACCCTCCCACTGGACGTTCCGCCCACCGCAGGAAAAAAAAAAAAATCCACTGATAAACGCGTGGCTGTGGAGGCACGCGCTCCCGTCCATGTACGCAATATTCTCATGGTGTACCAACATTGTTTTCCTATTTTGGAAGATTATATGACAGAATGTGATTGCATAATCTGTTACATTAATGCAAAAATGATCTAATATAATGTCAGGTTTACACGCCATCCCAGTCAGAGTGTGTGTGTGTGTGTGTGTGTGTATGTGTGTGTGTGCGTGTATGTGTGTTTGCGTGAATGTTTGTGTGTGCGTGTATGCATGTGTGTGCGTGTATATGTGTGTGTGTGCGTGTATGTGTGTGTGTGTGTGTGTGTGTGTGTGCGTGTATGTGTGTGTGTGCATGTATGTGTGTGTGCGTGTATATGTGTGTGTGTGTGTGTGTGTGTGTGTGTGTGTGTATGCGTGTGTGTGCGTGTATGTGTGTGCGTGTATGTGTGTGTGTGCGTGTGTGTGTGTGTGTGTGTGTGTGTGTGTGTGTATGGTGTATGTGTGTGTGCGTGTGTTACCCTTACTACCCTTTAGATCTATTAAGTTAATATTTTCCAAACGATCCTCAAGAAATTTAAGCAA
>JAYMFT010317305.1:0-10045 GCA_038088735.1 Panulirus argus | reverse complement strand
CCCCCGCTCCCGCCCCTTTTAGTCGCCTTCTACGACACGCAGGGAATACGGGGGAAGTATTCTTACACCCCTATATAATGTGTGTGTGTGTGTTTGTGTGAACAGACGTGTATCGTTTGTTTTTCTGTCTTGAGTTTCTCTTATTCCCTTACATCTTCCCATTTATTCACCTTACCATCAGTTTCCTGAAACCAGAAACCGAACAGATGCTTCCATGTATCTGAATGGGAGTTTACAATATTTTCGCACAATGGACAGTTCAATGAGGTCGCTCTTGCCATTCAGACTTTTCATGTCCTTTTCATACAATTGGACTAAAATCTGCTTAAGAAGGGCGGATGAGTGGGCCAGTGGATGGGTGATTGGGAATGACGTGTTATTCACAAGCACTTTTCTCCCATTCATCATTCTGTTTCCTCTTTTTGTTCATATCAGAGGCAGGAGTAGCGTAAAGATGGTCAGTTACGATGTGCTTGTCTTGTGTAAGTTTTCGAAGCAGAGAGCAGCTAGTGCCGTGTCGCACATGAGAACCTTGGCCAAGAACCTGAGGGCTGTAGGGTCGCATGCGGCTGCTGCAGTAAGCCAGGGTCACAGTCATCACTTTTCATTCAGAAACTCTGTTGAAGGTGGAAAGCCATTGCAGTGGGTTGACCACACACACATAATCCTACAATGTGGTACAATAATGAATAAGTTAATCCAGCCTGCCAGCCAGGGACTGTTGTGGTAAAGGTAGCCTTCTGTTGCACAGGAAATTTGTTTTTGTCTGTAGTGAAGATGTAATGTGATGGATGTTTGTCTTTAGATACGACCGTTTGTTTGCAAAAAACACGCATCAGAGTGGAACTGAATCATTGTAATAGTTGAGATCATTTTGATGATTGAAAATTATGATGTCTGTCTCCAATCTGTTTTTTTTTTCATTTATTTTTTCTTACCTCCATATGATTCTCTAGACAATTAGTTTGTATTCCTAATTGATTCGTCAGATACAAAGTAAGAATCTTGATTAATCCTAGATGTCGTTTATTTATCGTGTTTGATGTGTCAGTGTCTTTAAATAACATACAATAAACAACAATAAGTGTTCTCTAAGAGTGCCCCACTGTCCGACAGGTCAAGCATTACGCCTTCAGGAGATTCTGTGTGTGGGTGAGGCGCTGGGTCACTGGTAAGGCCACGAGGACAGCCTCTCCCACTCGGAAACCAGGGTAGCGCGGAGGTTAGCGATGCTCCTGGTCAGCCCTCGAGCATACACTATTAAAACGTTTTTTTTTTCTTCTCTCTCTCTCTCTCTCTCTCTCTCTCTCCCCTAATGTCAACAGTGGTGTCCTCAGGACACTGTTCCATCGCTACTCTTTCTGCTCTCCACCGATGACCCCTTTCACTTCTGTACCCCTTCACAATTATGTTGATTCCATTTTTCCACGCTTTAACTTACCTTTCTTCCATTCCCCCTCCTTTTAATACTCGTTATCATCGTGATGAATGTATTTCTTATTTCTTTTTTTGGGGAGAGAGAGAGAGAGAGAGAATCTACGACGAGAATTTGACATAAGGCATGGCTTGCGCAGCGCCGGGCTCACCGCAGGACAATCGAGAGTGACTTGCTGTCAAGTGTTGTGTAAGAGATGGATTGACTCCTATGCTCGTGGACAAAATGCCAGCTGCCCCACTTGTGGATGAGGCTTAAAGAATAAACAGCTACCTGGGCCAACAAAGTAATGACGACGGCCCCTGCAGTGCAGCACGGCTCATTGCCTACCACCTACTACCAACGAGAGAGAGAGAGAGAGAGAGAGAGAGAGAGAGAGAGAGAGAGAGATTAGCAAAGGTGTGTGTCATAAGGCCAGAGTGACTATAAGGGGCAGGTTACCTTTCATGGCGCCACTAACCGGACCAGGCCCCATAGCCCCACCCATCCTGTGTGGCGTCGTGCCCACCGTGGGCCGCGCAGGGCCAGACACCTCCAGCACTCTAGGCTTGGCAACAGTATAAGCGAACGTAGAGAAGGGCCCCCTTGCACCTCCTCTGGGCTCCGGAGGGTCGATGCCGGGCGATTCCACAGAGACACGCATTTAAAAGATGCGAGACGAAAAACTCGTCGCTCGAGTTTGATGTTGGGCGTTCTCGATGATCAAAGGCGATACTGAAGGGGATGAGCAGGGTTGCATTGTTGTGATGGTTAATGATGGTGCCGAGGGCGAAGGGTGATTTCTGATGGTGAATATGACGATAGTGTTTCCGTTGGTAAATGGCTTGGATGGATGAATTTAAGAAAGAATGATTTATTGCCGGCGAGTGATGATTGTGAAGGTGATGGATGGTACTGACGGTGAAGAAGATGGTCCTAAAGGATACTGCTGGAGGGCGATGGGATGTCTGTGGATGTGTGTCATGGTGATGCCATGTGAATGCGAGTCGTTGTGATAATGGACAAAGAATCAGGGGATGATAAGAAGTTCTGACGGTGGATAGTTTGAGGCTGAATGACGATTGTGAAAGGGAATGATAGTTTGTTGGTGCTGGACGAAAGATGATGATATTGTAAGCGTTGTGTGTGGTTTTGAGGTCATTTTCACTGGTTCTAATGGGCAGGAATGGTTTTAGACTGGAAGGTGGCTGTGAGGATGATATATGGTTTTTGTTGGTTTTAGATGGCTGGCTTTGATGACCATGGTTGGTTTTTGTGATGGAATATGAATAACAGAATTATGAATGTTTTTTGATGGTGAAAGGTCGCTTTGAGGGTGACGGGTGGTTTTGATGGTGCAAGAGATGGTTTGGTGGTGAAAGATGACCATAAAAGGACGATGATTGTTTGCGAGTAAAATGGTTGGTTTTGTCTGTTAATGACGATCTGGATTTACTGAAAGGTTTGCCTGTGATTAATTCTTATGTTATTTGGTAGTTCAGACAGATAGCGTTTTTTTTTCCTGTGGTGGATGGTATATTTGGTATTAGATTCTTCAGACGGTGTTAGATGGTTTTGATGATGGCAGATGCTTTGGTCGGTCGTACATGGATTTTATAGTGATTTTTGGCTTTAATGTTGATGGCCTCCATATTGGTTAGTGGTTGTGATAGCTGTGAATTATTTCGATAAGGTTAGAGAGCAATGTTCATGATACTGGACAATATGATTTTGATAGATGGTTGTAACAGCAGTGGTGCATTTGAACGCTCTGGATGATTTGATGGTCTTTAAAGGGTTTTAGTGGTGGTTTCGAGGGTAGCAGATAGTTTTGATGGCATTTAGTGAGAGGATGGGATGGTTTTTGATGGCAAATTCTTTTAATGATGAAGGATGTATTGGCTGTTGACGATTTTGATGGCAGTGGAGTACTTTTAGTATGGGTGGTTATAATGGGTGGTGGATAATAATTACAACGTGTATAGTGTTTTGATTTTTGGACGGCTTGAACAACATTTAGAATTTAGGGATTTTGTTTTGCGTTTTGTAAACATCAAATGGTACAGTATGTATTGATGAATCCAATATTTTTTTTTCAGTTCTTTGGAACCTATGAATGAATTGTGCTAGTCATCTAACGCTACGGTGTAGTTTACAAAACCATGAAATTGTAAGTCGTGATGGTAGGATTTAGCACCCGGGACCCATCATCTAAATGGGTGATGTTAGGTTAGACCTAATTCCTAGGTTCTGCTCACGATGAAGAACCATCAAATTGCACGAACGACCACCTTTGTCTGGCAGTGGTCCTAATATAGCCACACCATTCTGGTGTCGAATGTGCCTTTCCCAAACGAAGACAATTGCATAATCTGTCACTGTTCGGTACGTATAACTCAGTTAGGATATCTTCCGTGTTTTCTGGCAGATTCAATCTTTGCCCTTAACATCGCGTGAAAGCGTGAGGGTTAGAGACGAGACCCCCCCCCTGCCTGCCTGCCTTATAAGGAATGCTAAAAGGCCGGAGTCTCCTCCGAGAGCTGAAGTGAGAAGCAAGGAAGATCATAGTATGAAGTTACATGTGTGCGCGTTTCTTTATAACCGGGCAGACATGGTGTTAACCCTCAGTGTGTGTGGGGGTTTTCCCTGGCCTGAAGGGGAGCGAGGCGAGGCCGCAGCGGCTGGCCATCTCCACTGTCACTAGCCCTTTTGAACGGTCAGGTTATCAAGGGTTTTTATATCCCTCTCTCAGGAGACGACCAGGGATGCATCTCGGACAAACTTGGGGGACAAGAAGTTATCTTTTTTCCCCAGGTAAGAGCTCGCAAACTTTGCAAACTCGCGAGGGGGAGGAAGAAGAGAGTATGGTCTGTTGAGCCAGGCCGCCGCGCTGTTGGCCGCCGGAGATGGTACGAACCACGACACTCGGGTTTGTTGTACCAGACCCCTGTAACGACGTGGTACCAAGCCTTGTGTTGGGAGGCACCAGCCTGGTGCGTGCCGCAGGATGAGAGACGTATAGGCTCAGTGCCCACATACGGATGCTATTCGTATGTTACAAGTTCGGTCAGAGTGATCACCTCCGTTTTAGCTTTTGTGTTTTAAGTCTGTAATTGATATTGTATAACTGCAGCATCATATTTTCCTTTATGAATTAGGAATAAATCCTTGATGTATAAAGTCTACTTCTCCTGACATCGTTTGTAACTTTTCTGAATTGCTGGAAGCAGTGGAATGTAGTTTATTCCTGGAATCATACGTATTTTCAACAGCGGTAAAAAAAAATCTAGTACTTCGCTTTGTTTGTACAGTGAGGTCACAGCGTAATGTCATAGGATAAGTGCACGGGGTGGAAAGATGATCAGGGGAAGTCAGGAGGACGGAGTCAGGCAACTTTAAGGGGTGTATTTTTGGAAAGGGTGGTAGCTGGCTTTCCAATACGGGAGAAAGGTTGAATTGGATTACGAAAGACAATTGAGTGATTGAACACGGTAGCACCTCTGTTGAGTCCGAGGGTGCATTACTTTTATATACTTTCTTTTTTTGATGACTCTTTTTTTTCTTTCTTTTTTTACCGTACTTCAAAGAACCCTCCCAAATTCTCCAAACTTCCAAAATTCGTTTCTCCAGTTAGCAGTCAAGAAAGATATTCATAGCTTTGCCTGCAGTCGTCTGGTCCTTGGAGTTGATTTCCTGGATTTAGAAAGACCTTTTAATCTGTGATGAGGGCTTAAGTCACCATCAGAATCTACAGTATGGATCTTTTACATCTTCATGCAGGCAAAGTTTACTGGGTATAACAGACATTTGTATATCATCTTTATTTAAATGAGAATTTTTTAAGGATTTTTTTTTAGAAAAAAATCTCTCGTATTTTTTTTTTTATTTTTACAGATTTTAGACGTTTAACTGTGTTGATGTGCATTATATGTTCTAAAAAAAACTAATTCGTTACTTTTTACTATATACATTCTCCTAGAGCGTCGTATGCAATATTTCATCCATAAAAGAAAAAATTGCTGTTCTTGAGAAGAGTTTAGTGCAGACGACGAGCCTTGCCTGGGTAAAGTTATTCCCCAGGAGAGAAAAAACTTGCTTTCATGTAATCTTTTGCACAGGAAGGCCTGGAGGTGAAATTAGATTCCCGTGTATTCATCCATGATATTAAGATAAGCTCTGGACCCATGGGGGATGGGTTAGCCTGGACTCACTAATGAAGCAGGATAGACCGGTAATTGAGTAGAATGGAGCAGCATTTGAGTTATATAAGAGTGAAATTGGGACGTAACGGCGTAAAACAGATGAAGCAGGATGGACCGGTAATTGAGTAGAATGAGGCGGTATTTGAGTTACATGAACGTAAAATAGGAAAGTCACGGCTTAAAACGGATGAGTAACAAGAAAATTAATCGAATTCTCAGGAAAGAAGTTTAGGATTGCACTGGACATGCACCTACAAAGTATACCAAGGCAACCAGGATTTGGGGGGGGGGAGGCTATGTGGACCTGAGGGCTGCGGCTTGCAACACCTTGGTCGACCAACGACCCAACCCAACAGCCTGGGCTTAGCGTTGTCTCAGCCTGGGCTGAGGTAGGTAAAACTACCCCGAAGACTTCACCAGGTATTCACCAGAGTAACGATGTGATAAAGCATAGTAGTGTGAAAGAGTTTAGTTGGAGTCTAATAAAACTTCAGTAGGTTGCGATGTTGTTACCCTCTCCTTGTTTTGCTGCTACCATTTTGGCCACTGCTCTCGTGTGTCCTAGCCACCAGGGTTTGGACCCGGAGGCACTCGACTGGCTGCTGCTTCCCACAGTTTCTTGTATGGAGACAGGCCTCTCGAGGATTGACCGTTATGATACGTCACCTCTTTTTCAGACATATAAGTGTGAGATACTTTTTCTCGTATCGTTAATCTTTCTTCCCATAACTTTTTTGTCTTAAAATCAGGTCTGCAAACGCCAGGGGAACTTTGATTAATTTCTGAAATCTTTCTCTGGACTATTTTTCCCTTTCACTCGTATTGGCCCTGATTGGGGCATACCCGTGCCATGTCGGTTACTTGAAAAAGGGCTACAGTTTAGTAAAACAAGCAAATAAAAGTGGCCAGTAAAAAACATTTCTGAATTAGAAGTGAAGAGAACACATCATAAGAGAGAAATATTCAGTCGAAATCGAGCAATACTGATTGATGTTAGAGTAACTAGGGGTAAGCAGAAGAAACTTGATAGTTGTTGATTAGATTACAATGCTAATAGATTGAAAGAGTAATGACTGAGCAAAAGATTTAAATAGTATGTCAAGAAATTACTGTAACTGCAAAAATTCAGTGTTGATAGTGCTAAGGTAAAACAGAATAGTCATTGAGGAAGGGAGGCATGTGGGGGAGTATCACAGAGAAATAATAAAGTGAAATAGACTATTGGTATAGTAAATTTCAAGTATTATATAAAGCAGGTTAGCCAGAAGACGCCGTATGTTCCGGGCAACACTGGCAAACCTGACTACTTGGACGAACTGTATGCAAATTCGCGACGTGTCTACACCGGGAGGGCCTCAGCTTATTAAACACTAGTTCTGCTCACTGGGAGAAGCGGATCTTCGCTTGCAAGATCTATATACATTTACGATTTATATACCGTTCACATATTATCGGCATGAGCCCTAGATGATGCTTGTCACACTGAGACTTTGTTTCGTTGGGTTATGATATTGCTCTCCGGTCTGCCTGACTGTGAACTGCATCCCAACTTGCGAACTGAAATATTAAACTCCAATAAGGCTCAGG
Organism: Panulirus argus; assembly: GCA_038088735.1. Lineage (NCBI taxonomy): Eukaryota > Metazoa > Arthropoda > Malacostraca > Decapoda > Palinuridae > Panulirus > Panulirus argus. The sequence continues at coordinate 2,842 of JAYMFT010317305.1, read as the reverse complement.
CTCTGCATGTGAAGTTTGAGGTAGTGCAACGGAGGCTGGGAAAGAAGCTCTGACTGTCTTAGGAATACTTGGAGTACTAAAGTTCCTCTTTAACACACGTGGTATCCTCATTCTAGATCACTGAAGAGCACGACCCAATCAAATGCGAACCAAGTACCTCTGCCTCGATATCATGAAAGTTATAAATGATATATATACTGTGGATAAGATGGAGTGATGGAGATATCTTAAGTTTTTATCTATATACAGTAGTACAGTAATGAAAGCCATTATTGACATTCAAGCATTCATTACAATGACCTCATGCTTCCTTAGAAATTTGTTTTATGTCTTTACTATTAAGTTTGCGTTAGCTGTTAGTGACACAGCCATTTTCTAATTGCTAATTGGGAATCACGTAAGGAAGAATACAGCAAAGATGTCCATAAATGTCTGACAAATTGCTGTCCATGGATGAAGAACGCCTTCTGCTACATGGTAAAACAGTCTGATTCTTAGTGCCTTTGATTCTTGCACCTAAGCCCTCGTCGTCTTCGCCTCCGTCTCCCGTTCCCCTGGGTAGGCAGTGTGCCTTCTTAACGTCTCCTTGTACCTCCTTCAGAACTTTAATATTCTTCTCCTCATGCGATATACCAGTGGGATTGATGCTGCTGAGCTCTCCTATTTATGGTTCTTCAAGCCGTTCTGTATCCTACTCAAGACTTTCATATAGCAACGTATAGTCGAAAAACATACATGCATACCACAAAATAATTCCCAGGACTAGATAACGAAAAGCTTAAACTGATAGAAACCGAGTGATATACCAGCTTCTGAAGCAGTTTTCGATATGATAACATAGACCCAAGAGTTTCAAACGATATCACACAGGAAATATTCCCATAACAGCGTCATTTAACAAAGCACAAACTAGAGGGTGAACTAAAAAAGAACGGATACTGGATATTGTCATCTATATGGGAAAGGAGATCAGAAATGTTTATTAGATTACAGTTTGATTAGCCTCACTTTCAAGTAAAAACACCGGATAAAAAAAAAGACAAAGCTGTTGATGTTTTTGAGGCTTACAGTATGATAAGTCGTCCTGACCTCTGCAAGAACAGGGCTTTTCTGACAAATGTATTTGAATTCTTCAGTAATAAATGAAACAACTGGGATTTAATCGTACGCTTTGATGTACTATACTTTCAAAAAGACTTTCGATAAAGTACTACACACGGGGCTTATTTAGTTTAAAAATCATGAGACGTAGGAGACGGACTGTGTACATAGATTAGTAATTGAGAAATCACCATAAAGTTACGTGTAGTTCTCACTGCTGAACCCCCCGGCTGGCTGAGCGGAAAGAAGGTGGGGTGCCACAGGAGCTGGTGGTACTCTGCCCCGTAACGAGTAATACAGAAACAGGAGGTGGAGCAATAACTAAGCAACAGCGTGGATAAAAAGGAAACCCAGAAATCTCTCAACAAATGACCAGAGTGATGAGAGAAAATGGAAGATAGTATGCAACGTATGGAAACAAAAAATGCTAAACATTGATGTAGAAAGCTTGGGAATATGAAGTCCAAAGTGAATGAAGAAAAAGATCGTGGAATCATTTTTTTACCACATGTATTAGATAGATTAAACAGTGTTATGCAACAAGCGATAAGGAGAAACCAATTGATGGGATTTATAGCTAATAACTTCGACCATAAAACGCTGGGAGCAATCATGACTCTTTAATATAGCTCGGTAATTTAATCTCTTGAATATACGGGGTAGTTTTCATATCCGAACTACATTAATAATTGAAGAAATACAAAGAATGACTTCAGAACTATTTTCAGTTCTGAGTAATGTACCATATGAAGAGAATAAAATGGTTAAGTTTTTTTGGAACTTAATGCGATTATCGTGTGGAAACTTAATAAGAGTTTTTCAAAACCTGACTAGATACCGTGATGTAAATGATGGAGACCTTTGATAAATGCAAAGCATTACAGTAACTAGAACAAAAGAGAAAAGGTTATAGTACTCACGTACGAAAAAAGTTCCTGTCGAAATAGAACTGTTGAACTTTGGAGAAAGCTACAGTTACACGTAACTATTGCCAAATTTTTTGTTATCCTCAAACCAGGTGGACAGATCCTATCACCTGGGTTTAATTAGTGAAACTACAACAATAAGAAGATCTGGCCTAACACGTTTTACTTTTTATCCAAGTAAAATTGTTGCCTTTCCTCCATAGACTCGCTAGAAGAGATGACCTTTTTTATGTTGAAGGCTCCAGTCACGGACAGAAGTCCACATCTAGGCCTGGCCCTAATTGAAATACAGAAAGAATTGAGAAAGCGGGAGAAAAAAAAAAAGACGGAGAGAGTATTTACGAATTTTTGAGAAAGTGAAAGACCTGTGTCTTGAAATGAGCCAAGTCATAGTTATTGGGAAAGACATGAGAAGGTAGAGAATTCCAAATCTTCGACGTGTAGGGAAAAAAGCAGTTATCAAAACGGTACACCCTTGAATTGCCGATGGCCACACAATAATCATGTGACGCAGAAGCTTGCCGAGTATTCCGGAGTCTAGCTAGTGGTGGGGGCACACAAGCAGCCAGCTTTCGGGAGCAAAACCCAAAGTAATACCTATAGAAGAGGGAAATTTAACCAACATTCCGGAGTATGGCAAGGGGGTCAAGTTTGGAAGTTAGCCTGGGACACTTTATTATAAGTCGAATTGTTTTCGACTCAACTCTGTCAAACAAGGAAACAGCTAGAACTACCCCAAAATGTGGGAGCAGTACTCCATACAAGGACGAATCAATCCCTTGTATAAACGGAGCAACTGTTCAGAAGAGAAAAAG
>JAYMFT010317304.1:0-23480 GCA_038088735.1 Panulirus argus | reverse complement strand
TATATATATATATATATATATGACTGCTGCCAGCGAGGGAGGGATCAGGTAGTAGTGTAACGATCCCTCCCATGACCCCTGCAAATTTACAGTATACTCCTCTGACTAGACTTTAATGTATGACCCTGACACCAGCGAGAGGGAGGGCTCAGGTGATAGTGTATTGGCTCCTCCCAATACCCCAGCTAACTCAAGGATTATCCCATCCCCTACTATTGGAGCAACCCATTAGGTTACTACGTAATGGGCTGAGGAAATATTCACCAAGCCAGAACTGGAGTATGCTCGTCAGATTTCCTTACTGCACTTGCAGAAGAATAAAAGAACTGAATAGAGAATTTCCGGATGATAGTGCCAGAATTAAGATTCGGTGAGGACTTGGGGAGTGGTTAGAGGGGCATGAATTGGTCCATCTCGGAAGAGAGAAGGGTAGGCGTTGGCTTGATCACAGTCCTTCGAGAGATACAAAGAGTGAACAACTTGTGACAATAACGTTAAATTAAACAAGATTTTTTTTTTCAGAAGAGATGTAAAGAAGTACTTTTATAAGAGTAGTGGGTGAATGGATGAAACCCAATGATGAAGCAGTGAATGCGGACGGCAGACAGACAGACAGACAGACAGAGACACACACACACACACACACACACACACACACACACACACATTCAGAGGGTGCTTTTGCCTTCCTCTGACCACAGAACCTTCACCTCCCTCGTGTGTATATCTCGTCACCGCATCCATTGTCCACTGGTGCAGGAGCCGTGACAGGCACGGGGTTCGGGAGCCCCCCTCCTCCCCCCCCTCCCCTCATGGGTCACCCACTGTGGAAAGATAGGTAGGTGGTGGTGGTGGTGGTGACGCCACTGATGACCGGGGGGTAGGGGCATCTCCAGTGTCGCACGAGTTGTGTTTAGGGGAGATTTTGATGCTGAGACGGTAGTGATCCAGGCCTGCTGATGGAGGCCCCTCGCTCTTACTCCCCCAGCAGCGCCCCCTTCATCCTCCTCCTCCATTTGTTCCACAGCTAGGCCGAGTGATGCTTCAGTCTCTCTCTTCTCCCCACATTGGCTTACCAGGGTTATAGTCGGCCTGTCCGGGTACTTATAATCCTGTACTTGGGGAGGAACCGGGAGACGAGAGCACGCAATACGAAGTCTTGTAAGTTCACTTTCAAACGCATGGTCGGCAAGTGGACGTTGCCCTCCGTTTGGCACTTGAGTCGCATGGTATGGTCGACTTGGAACACCTGCCTGGCTCTGTGTTGTCGACTGTGGTACCTCTGCCTGGCTGTGTATAGTCGTCCGCGGCACACTTGCATGGCTCTGTATGGTCGACCTAGGTACACCTTCCTAGCTTCATGGTCGACCGAGGCACTCCTTCCTCGCTTTGTATATGGTCGACCGAGGCACACCTTTCAGTTTGTATGGTGCCCTGTCTGTTAGACACTTGTACCACAGTCAGCATTGTGTAGTAGTGGCCAGAGAAGTGTAGTGGAAGTATCGTAAGCGTATCGATGGTCGGGCGTGAGTAGTGGACACCAGAGAGGAGTGGCTGGTAGGTCGACGGGTGCGGTGTCGACCAGGCGGATATAGTGACCCTAGGAGATATGGATGGTAGCGATCAGACAGGTCTGGTCGTGGCCAGACTGGGGGGTAATGATTACCAGAAGGGTGCATTGGCGTCCAGGTGGGTCGGGTAGTGGCCAGACCAGGCTAGGCCAGGATCGGACATACTGGCAGGCACGGTGATAAATAGCACGGGTAAAAGTGGGCTGACGTGGGAGCGGAGGAGGCGGAGGAAGGCATCGATGGCACGGTATGGGGTCAGACATTGCCGGGGAGACGGGCGTGGCGGCGGCGGCGGTGCAATACCTGGGTGACTCGGGGGTAAATTTTCACTTGCGTTGCAACACGTACCTGTGGCGGTGGTCCGGGCCGCCCTAGGGGATGCACTGAGCGCTACCTCCTCACCCACGCCCACACTCGCACCTCATAACCATCTCGCGAGCGGTGCCCACCTCCCTCCCACCTTACCCACGCCGACAAGTGGTGCCTCCCTTGCTGAAGGTAAAAATGTACAGTGAATTTCGTGCGAGAATCCATCCCACCTTGCTCCTCGTCAGGTTTCAGGCCCTGAGACGTGGCCAGACACGGGGTGGATCCTTCTGTTGGCGGTGAGCGCTCGGAGCCGGAGCTCAGAGCCCCAGGAGATGATGTTGTGTGTCTTCGTAAACAGGGAACAGAGTGCTAGGCTCAGCGAGCCTTCACCTGGCCCAGTGAAGACCCGGGCGAACTGCTCCGGCTTGAGGTGTCGTCAGGTCGAAGCCCTTGCAGACCACCGCCTCCGGTAGGTTCCCCAAGGCCGTGGCATACAGAACCGCGTCTCAAGTATCGTATGAGCACGATGGTACCAGCCCTTGAGCACGGTCGTCATGCCAGACGCCAGGACATCATAGATAAAGATTCGTACCGTCCTATGTATGGCAGGGTTGTGGCTCAAGGGGTTTAACGTGGGAATGGCATCGTTAAGCGACTTTGCTGTCAAAACTCGAATGGGTGATGTCGTACCTGGTTGACCTAACGATGGTTGTGATGTTGGATGATGAGATGGTTTTGTTCACCACTGAAGTCTTTTATCCCAGCCTGTGCCTCTCGAGCAGAGCCCGAAAATGTATCCGTGGCCAGAACCAAGGACCGTTTTTATCCAGAAATTGGGTTGTTCGAGCATTTGCTCCAAATTATAGGCTGGAGTAACCTTTATGTATTCTATATACATCAGAAAGTCGCCAAAGGCCGAGAGAGAGAGAGAGAGAGAGAGAGAGGACGCGCCCTTCGAGCGAGCGCATTACAAATCGTGCGATTTGCGAAGCGGCGAAAATGTCTTACGGGGCCCTCAGGCGCCCGACGCTTGACACACCGGTAATTAACGCCCACAAATTTGTATCATCGCCGGTAAAAGTGAGGCGGACAGGTTAATGATCGGGTTAGCTATGGGGGAGAGAGGGGGGGGGGGGTGGACAGGCTGCTGGGGTCCTACCTAGCCGGCCGGCCGACAGCCGATATATATATGTTGCCCCGATTTAAAAAGTGAGCCGATATATATATATATATATATATATATATGTGTGTGTGTATGTGTGTGTGTGTGTGTGGCCCGTTTTCTGTTATCGTAATTAGGGTAGTCTTTACGTCACCTGACGTGTCCTTCACACAGGCTTTGTCTACGTCACCTTGCGTCCTGTAGGGTTGTAGTGAGGTTCTCTGCGTCTCCCCTACACGTGCGTCGTAGTGAGGGTGATCTACGTCACCCCGGATGCGTGTTGCAGTGACTCACAACGGCCCGTCACTGCTATTCCCGGCTGGTCCGCGGATCGCTCTGTACTACGTCTTCGGGCAGTGACAGTCACTGTCCGGTGTACCTTTGAGCGAGAGTCACTTACCATCTTACTCATGAAGGGGGAGTGTCACTCAATGACACACTCATCTTGAGCAAGCGTCACTCACTGTCCTCCTTATTCATCCTGAGCGGATCCTGCTCAAGACCCGCTCTGAGCGAGCAACCATCGCTAAATTAGCGATACGAGAGTGGCAAGCAGATATCCACGCCTGCTTGTGTGCTTGCTGGTTTCATGGCGCTGGAGGACCACCTGTGTATCTCCCCCTCCACTGAGGGGTGAGCTGGAGCGAAGGTCTTCCGGTAGCAGAGGTCAGAAACACAAGATCTTAGACCCCCCCCCCATGTACGTACGTGAGTGTCTGGTCGAAGTGGGTGTATTTGTCGTGTCTCTCTTTCCTTTGCCGCCAGTTTCCATGCTGAGAGAGAGAGAGAGAGAGAAGTAGTAGGTAGAGGACCCTCCCTAAGTGGGAGCCCGCTACATATCACGCCTCAAGTGCCGGTTTCAATCGGCCGGCAAATTAGCGGAGGTGTTGCCGCCACTTTGGGGGAACACTCACATCAGCGCAGGGCTCTCTAGAGCAGTCCTCCTCCTCCCCCCTCGGTTGTATTACGGGTTTTAGCGCCTCCTGATGACGGTGCGGGAGAGAGGTATCATTTGTTTGTGGTGGGAGTGGGCCCCGGGTGCTCTTGAGTGTGTGTGTGTAGCGCCACCATCAAGAAACAGGCCGGACCGGACCAGCCGCTGAGCGTTGAGTTACTGCAGGTAAAAGATGGACATTTCATGCAATTTGCTGATTGACCATTGCCTCACACTGGGTCCACCTATTATTCTTGTATCACCACGGCTGTAAAATCCTCGTACAGACATCGCCTCATTTCTTCCGACGCTCGACATCCAGTTTTTGCGGTTTGTTGTAACAGATTTGATGCACAAGCTAGGCTACTCCGAGCTTAATGTGACTTTATGTACATTAATTTTTGGCGAGGTGCTGTGCCAGCCTCACTAAACACACACACACACACACACACACACTCAAACCCCCTCACACCCCCTACGGCCCATACACTCACACACTACAGACCACCATAGACCACCACTGTCCACCACAGTTATCGGTAAGCTCAGCTGATTAAAGAAATGATAAATAGTAACATTCTTGTGCTCTGGCCATTGGGCAGCTGCGCAGACCCGGTGAAACGCCATATCCTGCTTGGTAATAGCTTACTTAGTAACACTGGTTCGCATCCCTGCCTCTGGTGGTACACGGATGCTAAATAGTAATTAACTCAGGTGGTTATGTAAAGGTGAACAACTGAACTAGCTCAGGTTTTTAAAACAGCTGATCACATGCATGATAACAGAACACGGCAGTTAGAACAGTCGTAACGCCACCAAATATGAAGGAGGTGTGTTGGTGTTATACACCCATGCAATCTTCAGAGAATAAACCATAATTGATAATTACAGGTGTGATTAAATCGCTTACAAAGTTACATAAATCCTTGTCAGCGGTAAATGGCTCCTCTCAGTTTTCTTAAAGTAGAGCTAGTCGGCGGGCGGGGTCCTGTGACGTCAGGCGGGAAGCAGAGGACGCCATTGGTCCGTTCGATCGAAAACTACAGAATATTTTGTGTCTTGGGAACTGTCATGCACTAACAGTGATGGTCATTGTTTGCTGACGTTAGCGTCATGCTAGGACCATTAATATCGAATAATTCTGCATCGAATCGTAAAGAAAACAAATTCATAAATCTCCGTTGCTTTCAGATCACTTGAACCTCATAGAAGCAAGCATTCGGAGGCAGTGTGACGTAATTTAGGCTGGAATTGCTTGAGATCGGATATGATTCCCAAGGCTGAGTCTACGATGAATATAAAATACTATGCAATAATCAGTAATTTAATTAACCACTTTCTGAATTTATATCATTGCCTCCTGCCACCGGCACCGGGTATCAGCGAGGGAACATCGCCACTGCTGGCTGAGTTGAATTCGATCGGCCATTACAGACCCTAGAAATCATAAACAACTTTATTTTTCTACAAAATTCAGCTGATGGCAGAGGTGAAGCAGTATTCCTTACGATAATGTCATGTCAGCTGTATGTCATATACTCAAGAGAAACTACGTAGTCTCGGAAGTCGATAAGTATATGAATTATATCTGGCAATACTTCTGTTTATATTTGGCAGGTCGGAGGGGCTACGTTCGCTGTATTATTGTGTAAATGCATAAATAACAGCCTGTGTTAGTTTTACGATGTTATTTATTACGTGAAATATTCTCGGTAATTCGCGTGTGGTGCCTCAGATTTGTTTGTTTATAGATGGTATGGATGGAATGGTTTGACCCGTTCGGCTCGATGGTACCACTCCAGTGTGGCTCAGAAATTGTCTTGACCTCTTATGGGTGAGGTCAAAGGCCAGGATAACATGCTTAAGGGTCATGCTGTCGTGCTCAAGGGTCTTGTTGTCGTGCTCAGCACAACTCGGTGTCCTTGTTAGCCGCAAAACGTAACACTAGCTCTGTTACCAGTATTTCATATCATGCATTTTCTTTTTAATCGATCTCTTAGATCCTATTTTTCCGTTTCCGTTTGTGGAAAATTGGTTACATTTCCAATCTCTCTTGATAGGGTCAGCTCAAGAATATGGGAACCCGTCATTATCAAAATTGAGAAATATTTCAGAAAATGTCGAGATGTTTCGTGTTTGTGTGAGTCTTCGTCATCTGCCTAAACTTAAGAATGTAAGAAGCAGATTACCCGTCCTTAATATCGCTCCTGCAGACCCACTCACTCATGGCTGCAATTGGTTCTCATATCGTCTCATTGCTTGTTATTTTTCACTTTTTATCAGTCATGAGAAACGTTCCAAAGGATTCTGGAACTCCTGACGGTAGTGCTGGAAGGCGTGGCAAGGCCCTTCAGATTTACGCGGAGCGCCTGCTTGTCTCGCTGTGGAGGAGATTCCAAAGTGCTCCTCGATCTCCACAGCGAACCCTTGCAAAAACCACGGCGAGCGGCCGTTCCCCTCGTAAACCCACGGACCACACGTGGTCTCTTGACTACCCTCGCCTCTGTGCAGTGTCGGACGGCCGGGGCCCTCTCCCCCTACGCCTCAAGTAGCCCAGGCTGCAGATGGGTGGTCATGAGCTTCCAGGATTTGGGGCATGACACCCCAGAGAGACGGGGGGATGTAGGGGAAATAGGGGGTTGCGATGCTCAGGGGTGAGGTTTAGTGCTGTGAGTGCTGATGGGAGGAACAGTGAGTGAGTGACTGAGGAGGGAGCGTTTGTATTACCTGCAGTGTTGGATAGTTTGTTGTTGGGGAGAAAGCACACGTTGGGTTTTGGGGTGAAGGTCCGGCCGTTAGAAAAGAGAGAGAGAGAGAGAGAGAGAGAGAGAGAGAGAGAGAGAAAAAAAAAAGAGAGGCGATGCAGAAGGGAAAGTGGAGGGTTGTGTGTAGTGGACAGGGAACATGGTGGCTGCAGGCAGAGTGTGGAGGGAGCCCAGGTCTGCCGTCCAGCAACAGACCTGAGAGACTCGGGTCGGGTGTGGGAGGTGCTCTTTGAGAGAAAACCAAAAGGCGATGAATGAGATTAGAGAGTTGATGTTGTTCAGACTTATGGAAGAATTGACGGAGGTGATGAGTGGTTGTGAGGTTAGAGATCTGTCCGAGATGCGTGCCTCTGGGAACCTCATGAGGTAAGCAGAGGCTGTGGCATCAGCATATGCTGAAGCTGGCGCTGAGAACGAACAGGAGTGACGATGGTGGTAGTAGTAGGTAGGCAGCATTGAGAAAACGTATACCTCCTGGAACCATAGCTTTCGTAAGATGGTGACAAACTTCTTGTGGAAATGCTTAAGAGACGAGGAAAAACAATGATGCTGGAGGTACACTCTGCTCTTTAGATGTGGATCTCGGTACTTCAGCTAGTAGGCAGCTTGGAACATCATTCGAAGACACAAGGAGCAGTTTACACGGGAGGGATGTAGACTTCACTGTGTGTTTGTGGTTTTGGCATCGTGGTTTGTAGCAGGTGTGCGCGCGCCGCTCAAGCCCGTCCTGCCGGGCCCAGCGGTAAATGAATACCTCCGTGATGGGGGTCGTGAGTGCTAGCGACAGGAGGGAGTAATCCTCTCCGTGTCATCTCTGTTGTGTGCCGTAGGCAGACTCACCCAGCCCATGTTGTTCTCTTGTTACTCACGACTCTCCTAGGGCGCTCGTCCCAGCAGGGTAGCCCCAGCCAACCCGCCAGCACATACACACACAGTCTCTAGTCATCCCTGCCAGTAAAGGCAGTACCCTGACTCGCGTCTGACGCAGACGACGCCGTCGGGTGAGTGTAGCGGTTACGGGATGTCAGTAGGACGTGTGTACCCCACCCGGAGGACCATGCAGCCTACGGTGCCATCCACAGGGAACCCTGGGAGTGCCGCCTTCTGCGGCAGAGTTCGCCCACCGTCGTCCTCTGTGGTGTGAGGGGGGAGGGGTGGTGGTGGTCAGGACACGCCGGGCTCGTCACTTGTCGAGTCCCTCCAGATCCCCAGCTATGTGACACGTCCTCCGTCGGAACATTCTGTTCTTATACCAGGCGACAACAGATTCTTTGTAAAGCTTTTCTATTTGTAGCTCCAAGATTATGCTGAAACCTAGAGGTTTCAGCAAGACACAGAGACCTGCAAGTTTCAGCAAGACACAGAAACCTGTAGATTGGTTTCAGCAAGACGCAGAGACCTGCAAGTTTCAGCAAGACACAGAAACCTGCAGATTGGTTTCAGCAAGACGCAGAGACCTGCAAGTTTCAGCAAGACACAGAAACCAGCAGGTTGGTTTCAACAAGACAGAGAGACTTGCAAGTTTCAGCAAGACACAGAAACCTGCAGGTTGGTTTCAGCAAGACACCTTGGGAGGAAGATGGTGAAATAAGACTTGGAAACCTCAGCGAGAAAAGCTACGGATTGATCATAATTTTTTTCAAATCACTGAGCTTTACGAGTTCCTTGACCTCTCCCATATAGTCCCCCCACAACGCAGGTGTGACCTCTGACGCGTCGTAACCCCGGAGTGAAAGCAGTAATTAGACATGGGGATTATTGTCTTGCCCCATTGAGAGGCCCCGAGCAGGAATGAATAAGTTTGCGTCTTTCACTAGAAGAAAAAAAAATGTTTCTCTGGGCATAGTCTTTGTGGCCATGATGCAAGTGCTGGAAGTGGTCACGGACGGTAGGTGGGGTCAGGGGGTTACGGAGGGGCGACGTTGGAGGTGTTTGGGTGACCCTTCCCTCTTCGGTGGCTGGGTCACGCTGCACCCGACCGGACAGCAACCGCCTCCTCCCACAGACACTGTCGTGGGCGCTGTCAGGCTCTTCCACTGCCCACAGACGAGAGTCTTCGACCAGTGTTAACGAGGCTGCTCCATCACCCACAGACAGGCTGTTCCGCTACTCACAGACAACCCCTTTTCCAACACCTACAGAAGAGGATGTCCTGCTCATCACAGAGCATAGAAGTGTAGATTCCTGCTGGTGTCCTGTGCATGCTGACAACGACTGGGACGAAGCAGCGGATTCTGAGGCGAAAGCTGCTATATCTAGCAATACCTCGCAGTGATTTATATTATTTATTTAGCCAGAGTGGATGGTTATGGTAGATGTAAATGGCACGCTAAATGGGACTTGGGGACCCAAATGAATAACAAGATACAGAGGATGAAGAAAGAGGTTGCTCTGTGGACTTCCTCTCTCAACAGGAATCGCCATTTTGAGACAAGACTTTGTCCACTGAGGTTTGGTCATGCTATGTTGACCCGTGGTCACATGTGACGCTTGCAATTGCAATATCGTCTTGGAACTTCGTGTGAAAGACATGCCATAGATATAGGTGGGCCTAGAATCAAATATGATGTATAGAATGACGATGGGAGATATAAAGTCTTGTAGAAATATAAAACAATAACTTTTATGTAAATAGTTTGATGAACTTTTCAAAGGAAGCCAAATCAAATTATTCTTTGCGAACAGTTTACGTTTTTTGGTATATTTCTCACGCTCAGAAGCACTGAAAAACCACTAGGTTTTCAGTGTGTTGCAAATTCCACAATGTCAGGTCAAATCACTCTTCACAGACAAGACTCACACTTTCCTGAGTCGAGGCAGACAGACGCAGTCTTCGCTTCACAGAGAAGTCTGCCCTGGCTATAAGCCTGCTGCACCCGTCCACAGACAAGGCTTTGATGAAGAAATATTTAGGGATGTTGAAATCAGGAGGTCCCTCCCTCTCTCCCTACAGCAGTGCTAGGGGTACTGGCTTTCTGCAGTGGTCCTGCCCAGGATACTCAGTGGTTTATCAAAGTTCTCAAGTCCAAAAGAATAGTCAACCTCGACTGCAAAAAAGTATGAAGTCTGTCCCAAAAATAAGTGCATCCATGATATAATCATTAACGCTGCTATTTACTTTATATTTTGGTTGCAATACTGGACGTGTATAGCATAATTATCTCGTATTTTCACTTGTTACATTAGATAAGCACTGACTTTATCAATCTGTTCGTATTTTCTTGACATACAAATGTGCTACATACTGTATACTTGCGTTTAGACACAGGTAAACACATAAATATAAAATGAGACCAAATGAAGTTACATAAAGAGAAAATGCGCCATCACTGATTCAGAGAAAGCATTAACATGAGGCGTTTCAATTAACCACACACCAGCCGTTCCTCAAGTCAAAACAAAAATTCTACTACCTCACAGTGAGTACATTGCCTGGATCGCTTCTTGACGTGCCAAATAAAAAACTGAAAGGTTAAGAAATAGGAACATAGAAATTAGGCGATATTTGAGGTCGAAAACAAGAACATTTCGTGGAAATAAGGACACTTGAGGAACCTGGTTTAAAGAGCGCCAACAGCCGAGCGCTCCGCCCTTTAAAATCAAACATCGTCAGCAAGTCATACTCGCTCGTTCGTTATTTTTATTGTTCTCTCTCACTTCATCATAAATCATTTGTTTTAATGTTGCCTCCGCGGGATTCGTGTGCCGGGGTAATTGACAATGTGAAAGGTCGTGCTCTGGGTGTGTTTATGAGCCTGAAACACGATTGTTGGTATCTTTCGTGGAGATCGACCCTGCAGTATGTCGTCTGCTTTTGATTTCCTGCTTTGTAAAAGGTTCTTGTCGGTGTTGTGGCTCACTGACATCGTGTGATAATCTCCTTACTGTCATGAGCAAGACTCCACCAGCTAACTATAATTATCATATACGTCTTAATAGACGGGTGCAGCAGACGGCGGCCGTGGCTTCCTATCTTGAAGGGAGGTTAGGTTACATATTCCGGTATAGGGTTTTTACTGTTACATTTTTAAAGACTTTGGAGACAGCATATGTGAGGGCAGTTGGGCGATAGGTGGAAGGGTTAGAACGGTCGCCTTCCTTATGGATGGGGTGCACCAAGGCATGTTACCAAAAAGAAACAAAAGTTTTTGCTGTTATAATAGACGATATAATTATGCGAGGAAGGGATTGGAGATGATAGCTCTACGCCGTTCCACTTTAAAGCCACACGCCTTGGCTACTTAAGGTTTGGAAAGTACTTGGAAGATATGCTTTAGGAAAATACAGGAGACGTGAGGAGAACTGGACAAGGAATAATCAAAAGAAGAATGAAATGGTAGACTGGATGGTAGCACTAACAAGCCTTTGTGGCTTGTGGCAATAGTTGTTAAGGCTTCGTAAAGCAGTGTTATGTCAGCAGATCCACATGACATCATATTTGAGGATGTGAGTTGTGTTCTACTTTCGCGCCACAAAACACTTCATCATCCCACATTCTCCTTACCACATTTAACAACCTTCTGATTCTGAGTTACTTGGGCGGGGGGAAATGTCTCGTCGAACGTCTGATCCATCAACCAGTATATATGGAAGGTGATGGGCGGCGGAGGGAAAAGGGTAGACGGGTAATGGGGTTAAATAGTGGCCGGAGGCATACATCAACAGCAGCCTAGCTGGCTGGCATCGCCATTTTTATTTTCTGTCAGGAACCCCCGCTGCATAGAGTCTCTCCTGCTGGCCTACTTCGTAATATTTATTGACCGTTATCTGCTCGTTGGTTGAACTGTTTGTGTACGAGTGTATCCGCTTCCTCGTATGTCTGTTTGTCCGTCTTTCAACTTGCCCCATGTCGTTGTCTGCATAGACTCATGGCTTCACCCTGGCCGTGTCCGTTCGTGGGGAGAGAGAGGTTGATGGCTGATTTTGGCCCCCGGGCCCAACACATAATGCAGACGAGGTAACCTGGTTAAGTTTGCGGTGTGGTGGCGTTGGCTCATCAGCATAAATCCGTCTCTATCGGTGAGGGACCGCGCTCGGGAGTGATGTCGAGGCCGGGGGCGAAACATACTTCCTGACACTCGATCGAAAAACTGTTAGATGTGTGCCGGTGGAGATAACGCCGAGATTATGGCGGCCAGTTTGGGCTGCTCTGCAGCTAGTGATGGTTGTGTAACCAGTGTGTGAATTATGCCACGGTTAGGTAACGAGTGTGGGTTGTACAGGGATAGTTAACTGATATGGGTCATACCAGTTAGGTAATCTATGTAGGTTGTTTAAGGGCAGCGGTGGCGAAGCCTATTCCGAACCAACGGTAGCGAAGCCAACCAAGGTTTTGTGAAGCAGTGGTAGCAACTTTGTTCAGTAATTTCCATACATTGATGAGAATTTCTGGATAAGCAGTGACACGATACGAAGGGTTGATGTGGACTGGCGATAGTCACACAGTTGTCCGGGCGATGGTGGCGCCCTCTGCGCTGCCTTGGAGGTGGCGCTACGTGCTATACTACGGTAGCGGCGTCTGCTGCCCACTTTTGGGAAGGAAACTCCAAGTATGGCGTTAGTGAGTCCACGCGACCTTAGTGGTAGAATCACCTGTCATTTTGAAGGTCAAGGGAGGTGAGGCAACGTCCGTTGCGGGACCACCTGTCGAAGCTCCTTCGTCAGGTGTTCAAGGTGATTCCAAGGGGCCATTCACGCTCCTACTGCATCTATGACCCTCGTTAAACGAACGCAGATGCGTTAACCTCTTGAGGAGGAGGAGGACGACGACGACGACGACGCAGCCCTTAAAAAACAACGACATAACCGTTGAGCAAGACGACACGGCCCTCGAGCACGACGGTTAACACCCTTGGGTATGATTTATCTGGCCTTTGAACCGACCTTTATCATACCCATGAACTGACCTTCATCATACCCAGGGTATCGTCCGTCCCGTCCGTGCTTCAAGGGTCGTGCGTGCCGCACGTCTCGCCGGTCCGTAACGTACTGAAGGGGTTGTAATGAAGAGGCCGAAACCTTTCCCCCTCTCCCACTGGACACCGCCCGGATGGGAGGGGGGAGGGAGGAGAGGGGAGAGGGAAGAGGGGGGGGGGGCAACGGCACCCATCACCGTCCTTGCCGGCGGGATATAGATGGCCACACGCCATCGCCGGGTAATAGTTTAGGTGGAGTGTTTACGGCGGGCACATCGCTTAGCTGTAATCAGATGGCGGCGAGGGGGCGGGGGGGAGGGGGAGGGGGGGGGGAGTCGGTTAGCTGGCAGCGTGCGGGGCGGCACACCTGCTGAGGCCAGAGCATGTGTGTGTGTGTATATATATATATATGGTGTGTTGTAAATAGTCGATCGACCTTTTTTTTTTTTTTTCCACTTATCGCCCCCTGTGGAGGAGTGACGGTCGCCTCAAAGGCTCAGCGCATGTACAGCAAGACGTGCTATAGTGCAAGAAGCCACCGCACAGTGTGCCTAACTCAGATACTGTCCCACACACACACACACACACACACTCTGTTGCCCAAGAGCTGCCATGAGTAAAAGAGTTACGATCATCGTGGTCATAAGGTTGGAGAAAGTCAGACGGATGGGATCACTTCAGCATTAAATAGGTTGTCGTGCTCTCTCTTTTTCCCTCAGATTATTTCCATTATTCATGATACGTGGAGATTGTAGTCCTAAAACTTCGAGAGGAACGCGAACGAGTTTTTACCGGAGCCTCGCACGGGTCTCGTGGCTAATCTGGAGCTGTCGCATTAAGGCATCGTCCACGGCGAATTGTGTGGTCGTTATCTCTTGATTGGTTTCAGAACCGAATCAGAAAGAGGTTTGTTTGGTTCTTCCAATGCTTCGGTCGGTGCTCATGGTAGTATGGTTGATTACCGAACTGAATCAGAGTGGTCTGCTTGTTCTTTTTTTTTGGTGCTTCGAGTACTATGGCGTGTGTGGTTGATTTTTGAACCGAACCAGAGAGGTTTTGCTCGGTTCTGGTGCTTCGAGTGCTGTGATGTGGTTGATTTTTCTACCGAACCAGAGAGGTTTCTTTGGTTCATCAGATGCTTCGGTTGCTAATTGGAGTGGTCTGGTGTGCAGGGTATCGTTATAATTGATGTATGTATAAACGACCAAGCAGTTTGGGACGAAAGGAAACACTTTTCCAGAACCATTTACTACGTGTGATGTATTTTATTGACTACGATACTTTGCTGTCGAAAGTTTATATAATTTTAACGTCTTTCCGTGACAGCATTTGCCATCTGAAATATACCTGTATAAGCCATCTATATTTGTGTCATTCGCTGGGTGTGTGACACATCATGTACATAGGAATTCCTCTTTAAGTGAGTGTGTCTACTTTATGACTTGCTGGATTGGCGGTAATAGTGGGTGGTGTTTGGTAATCACCTTGACACATCCTGACTCATCTTCCTGAGCGAGAGGACGAGAGGCGTTTTGTCTTCCTGAGCGAGGCGAGGAGAGGCGCCTGACTTCCTGAGCGCGGGAACGAGAGGCGCCTGAGCGAGGAAATGAGAGGTGTTTAACCGTACCGTCGTATTTAAGGGTCGTACCGTCGTGATCACGGACCGTACCGTCGTGTTTAAGGGTCGAACCGTCATGCTCAAGGACGGTACCTTTGTGTATAAGGGTCGTACCGTCATGCTTGCTGGACGCTCACTCGGACTGATACACTTTATTAACATCATAAGTTCAGCCATCGACAGCCGAGGAACCTTCCCTGAGCCGGTAGGAAGACTGGGCCAGACCGCCAGTGTCAAGGATGCCTCTCTCCCAGCGGCCTGGAGGATCGGCCAAACCAGGCCAGGTGGGCCAGACCTGGCCAGGTGAGCTGGGGAGTGGGCCAGACTAGGCCAGGTGGGCTGGGGAGTGGGCCAGACTAGGCCAGGTGGGCAAGGGATGGGCCAGACTAGGCCAGGTGAGCTGGGGAGTGGGCCAGACCAGGCCAGGTGGGCTGGGTGGTGGGCCAGAAAAGGCCAGATGTGCAAAGGGTTGGCCAGACCAGGCCAGGTTGGCCCACGTACCGGGAGTGCTGATGGCTGGTCCATCTTCCCCGAGTCAAATTTGGAGCCCTCGCGCATATTACATCTCATTTACATATATTTAGAGCCGGAGTGTTGCTCAGCGTAATACAGATGGCCACCGGGTTGTGCCCCCTCGTTACGTAGATGTCAGCCGGGGTAATCACGCTCCATCTAGGGTCAGGGAATTAGCGTGAAGGAGCAGTTATGGCGTGCGAGGTTCTCTCCACACACTCAACCCGTCCTCCTCAACTCATGCATTCCCCTGAATTATGAGTCTCCATGATTCTCTCTCTCTCTCTCTCTCTCTCTCTCTCTCTCTCTGTCTCATTTAACCTTTTGTTCCTCATGAGATTTATGTCTCATAGTTTCGTAATTCTTTCTTCTCTCGTACGTCCTGTTAGCTTCTGTTCCCGGCAGAGTCAAGCTTGGAGACTCCCAACGCCATGGCAGGTGAAGTCCCTTCCTATATGTGGGAAACTCTACGGGAATTAGGAGCGTCATTTGACTGTAGGGCGTGTTGGTAGGGGACACTGCCAGTCCATCTTCCAGTCTCCTGGACTGTGTTCTTCGCCCTTCTGTCCTCTCTCGGGTTAATCTGTTCAGTGTCTCATTTGAGTCGTTGGTTCACTGTTGCATCTCATTTCCATGGTCTCCTCTCTCACTTCTCTCACCTCTCTCACAACTCTCACCTGACTGCAGGTGCTCGTGTTGTTTTATAGACTTCGCATTTCGTTTGTTGTTGATGGGAATATGTTAAGAGCCTTCCAGTTAATTGTTCTCTTAATCAGTGTCGGAAGCCTTGGTTGAATACCTGAGATCAGGTGTCGGAAATCTTGGTTGAACGGTTCACTTGAGGTTGATCAGCCCTGATGAACTTGCAGTCTAAGGAACCGTGAACTTCCAGTGAACAAACGAATAACACGCTGTGAACCCCCAAGGTAAATGCTGGAACCCCGAGTTCTGGAATCCCTGCGGGGAGTAACAGTTGGCTGGGCAAAAAAAAAAAAAAAAACAGCTCAAGAAAATGCGGGGAAAATGACCCGAGAGAAATGGCAGTCATAACAGTTGACTGTTGCCTTCAGTTAAAGAATACGAATCACCATCACAAACGAGACTCGGCGATTAAGGCGTTCCATGAGTACGAGACTAATATGAGCATCGCCCCTCCGTGACGGATTGACGGGTCGTAATTGCTGCCCTGGCTGCGGGTGCGCACTGGTAGACTGGCTGGGGTGGTGTGTACTGGATGGTAGTGGTGATGGTGGACTGGGAGTGGAGTGGGGTGGGTGAAGCAGCTGATACTGAGACGGACTCCGTGGCCGCCCCGTTAGAATGACATAAGACGGTACGCTGCTTCAAGATCATAGTGTGTGTGTACCTTCAGGAGGGCCAGGGGCGTCACTGGACACACACACACACACACACACACACACACACACCCGCCTCTCACTGCTGAACTGTGGAGAGTACGCGTCATGTCGGGGTCAGAGACGAGGGTTCGAGTCCTCATACGACTCGAGGATCAAGTCTCGACTCCATTGCCAGGACGAGTGATATGTACAGAAGAGAGGGGAAGAGAACCACCATTTGCCACAGTAACGATAAGGAAGACTTTATGCTGTTCTGTCGTGGAAATAGACGCAGGTATTCTGGGTTTCAGAGCAGTTAAGTACTTACTTCAGGTCTGAGGTTATGCATGAGTGGAGAGAGGAGGTTGGTCGATTGTCTTTTCAGGATGAGATCGTCCGGTAACTCCAGCGGGGGTTAGTCAGGGTGG
The DNA here is from genome assembly GCA_038088735.1 of Panulirus argus. Lineage (NCBI taxonomy): Eukaryota > Metazoa > Arthropoda > Malacostraca > Decapoda > Palinuridae > Panulirus > Panulirus argus. The sequence goes on along the minus strand of JAYMFT010317304.1, from coordinate 6,928 downwards.
GGAGGGGAGTGAGACGTTCGTGGTGGTTTAAAGCAGGCCAGTCGGCTTTTATTATCGGGTTCCTCTCGTATCATTGCACGGTGGTCCATTCACCCGTCATGTGTTGCTCTTTTTATTGCATTCAATCGTTTCTTTCGGCTCTCTTTTTTTTTTCTTATGATTATGTAATGTGGGCGGGTGTGACCCATTTGGGCCAGGGTCGTCCAGCCATCTCTATTATTGTGAGTTGTGGGTCCGGGGGAAGGCAGAGCCCACAGGGGCTCCCCAGCTCCTCGTAAGATAATATGAAAGCTTGGGCAAGGCAGAGTTCTGGCTTGGCCTGGCCCCGATTGGGCGAGAGAGGGGTCCAGGAGAGGATGAGAGAGATATGTACTGTCGGCGCCAGATATACGAGAGTCTCTGTATTTTATGCTGATCAGAAACATTAACGATATCCATACCGTCATTGAAGGACCCGACTGTCGAATATTATGTTTGAATAAAGAAGTTACGGACGTCCCAAGATGGTGTATCTGAGAGAGAGAGGTATGTGGATGGAACTGCAGCTCAGAGCAATGTTTGATTACAGGTCCTGTGTGGAGTCCAGTCATGTTATGTCCCTGGGGGATGTGTGATGTCGGTGCCTCGCGTGCCACGCCTGTAATGACAGCCCCCTACCGGCCCCCATCTTGGTGACGCGAATGTGGCGCGTTACTGAGCGAGTACAACATCGCCGTCGGCCAAGTCCCCCGTGGGGGGCGTGGTGTACAGTCGACGACGCCTCCAGGGGACTGGCTATTCCGAGAGAGAGAGAGATGGAGGTCGGGAAGTAGCAGGGGGAACGCATGTGTCTTGGGAAAGTAAACCAGTATTGAGGTACACTGAAGGCTTGTATTTGGCCTGGATGGACGGCAAATTTACGGTACTGCAAGAGGGTCAGAGCCTGCGGGGGTTGTTGTGTGGATGGGGCTTGGTGCAAGGCCCAGCTGTCGCACTCACTCGGCCTCTGGACGGCCATGTCGCACTCTCTCTGTCTCAGGACGGCCCTGTCGCACTCTCACGGCCTCTGGACGACCCTGTCGCACTCTCTCTGTCTCAGGACTGCCCTGTCGCACTCTCTCGGCCCCTGGATGGCCCTGTCGCACTCACTCAACCCCTGCACTGCCCTGTCGCACTCACCCGGCCTCTCAGTGGCCCTCAGGTGGCCCGAGGTACCTTTGTGACACTCGAGGTAATGTGTGCTGGTGCTGGACGCATCTGCTCCACTCCTGCCATGCCCACAGACTTCAAAAGGTCGCGTTTTTAAAAACTGAACATCTTTTGGGGTCATGTGGTAAAAATGTCACTTCCATTTTTCGTATTCTGCATCCAGCGGGACTACGTGGTTTTAGGGATACCGATATTCTTGGTTTAATGATCCCCTTTTCCACTCGGAAAGGAGACCACGAACTTGGGAGTCACTTGCTGTTTCTTATACGTATGACCCAGTCTGTGAAGACTCTGCCTTGGGTGCAAGACTGGGTCAGTTAACCTCCATTCGGGAATCAGATCTTTTTAGTTAATTAACCGGTTAATCTTGAATAGATTAACTGCGCCAGCCCTGAGCTGGGGTGAGTACTGTAAAACGCATGACAGGGGGGGGGGCGGCGGGGGGCGGTTTCCCAGTGGAGGAAATCATGGAATGCTGAGGTGAGGAATGACAACTCCTCTATCTGACCTTTGACCCCTGACCCCTCTCTTCTCGGTCCTTCCCTGGGGTTCCCCCTCCTTCCCTACCCCTCCCCTATACTTTATGCTCTCCACCCCCTATGCTGACCTCCCCTCTTGGGGTCATATACGTCATGACTTCATTGGACCTACGCCTGGAGGTCACAGTGGGATAATATTCGTAAATAGTGTTGTATTGGCTTAATATCTAGTCTTAAACTACTCGGTATTGGAACATATTTCCAACATGGAGGTTAAAGCCCTTTGAAATTAAGTGTTTTGGGTCATGTGTTCCCTGGGAGTGGGCTCAGTTGTACGCAGATGTGTCAAGGATACGTGTATAAGTCATGTGTCAGACTCGCCAGGTGCAGACACAGTGTCCAATCAGCGTAATGTATGTGTGTGTGTGTGTGTGTACGATGGTGTTGGACGTAGTGTTTAGTACTGTAATGTTTGGAGTGTGGTTAGTGGTAGGGCCAAGATAAGGGTGCCCCAGGTAAGGCCCGTCCACCTGTTGCCGTGGCTGAGCCTTAAGGCCAAGGAGAGGCCGACAGGGCCTTGCATGTGTCACCAGTTACTGGTAACACAAGGAAGTTACAGACACTGTCCCCCGTCACATACTACAGACATTGTCTCGTCTGCCTGTCTGCCCGTTATCATTAACTTCGATTTCATACAGCCATACAGCTTTCACGGAAGTTGAATCTGCAAAATCTGTGGACCACGTTCCCTCGGCGCCAGCAAAAGATGAGACACGCCAACTACCCTAGGGATTTCAGGGATTATTTTCTTGATAATAGACTTTTATAGTCAGTCTGTCGTGCGGCAAAAGGTCAGGTATAAGGGAGATTTAGGTATAAGGTTTAGGTATAAGGTATGGTCAGTTGTTGGGGTCCCAGCCCGCGTCCCAGACCAGAATGTGGTCGACCGGCCCTGTGGTCTGGTCTGTGCCTGTAACGCGGGGAACCATCAGCGGATACCCGGGTCCAGCCCTGGCTCGTGCCTCCAGTGCACACGTAAAGAAGAACGTCGGGTCAAGTGGGGGGACTCCCTTCGTCGCCTGCGGGAGATTGGAAAGTGATGCGTTGGGGTCTTGTGACTTCACCAACTGCTGCCTCTCGCCTCGTCTCGAGGCAAATTAGATCTACCCAGTGGAACAGTATTGGGTCAAGTGGGGGAGGGCGGTCCAGTGTGTGGTTGTGATGACCCATGCGGACAGATTTGATCGGACCGAACGTTGTAAATGTAGGTTCAGTGAGGTTCGGTTTCAAGGGATGCGCGGGTTTGGGTTTGGTTAAGGTTATAGTGCAAGTCGGTTTTATGGACCATTCCCAGCTCTAGCTGTGGCTGTGTGTGGGGAGGGGGGGGCGAATTCTGAACTCGCTTAAGCCAATGACAAAAATCACATAGCAAAGAATTACGTATAAACAGATTGTGCCTCAAGGAACTCAGCGCTTTTTTGAGTGACTTAGATGTTAAGCGCAGTTACTGGTGTTATATCTTCATAACACTGTATATACGGCTGTTACGTTGAGGTAAAGTGTATTACGAGACGGGCGGAGCTGATATGAAATAACAGGTAAAACTAATCAAGGAAGCCATGTCTGGCGATGTAGATTAATATGCTCTCGTAAATAACGAAGCGTTCGTTATGACTGACTTACGTTAGCGCTCTGGGAAGGTGGTCCGTCTGCCGCTTGTGTAAAAGACTGACACAGTTAATTGTGCGTGGATATGGCTTCCTCCCACGGTGGTGTGGGGGTTAGCGTTGCTGACCATGACGCACTCACGGGCCCAGCCGGTCATCCTGCCCTGTGGTCATTAACTCCTCACCAGGTGCTTACGACGGTACGACCCTTGGTGATGATACGATCTTGGGTGATGATACGACCCTGGGATATGGTACGACCCTTGGCTGTGGTACGACCTTGGGCTATGATATGGCCTGACATTTCTCTAAACCCTGTGGGGAAAAGTCAGAGGCCAGACCATCACGCCTAAGGGTCGTACCGTCGTGCTCGAGGGTCGTACCGTCGTGCTCAAGGGTCGTACCGTCGTGCTCAAAGGGCCGTAACGCTATAACAGTGCCCCGCCATTGTGACACAAACGCTTCTTCCGCTAACCTCAGAATGGAAATTTATAATTCTTTTAAACGAAGAAAAACGAACCATGGATGGATTCTTGATAATTTCTCCGGTAAATTACTTTTGGAAATTCTGAAAACCGACTTTAAAATCCTACTCTGCATCCTGGAATTTTAGATCAGTCGATCGAAAATGACTTTAGCAGGAACTCCTGTTGGTAACATGGTGGGGTGACGTGTCACGTGATCCACACGACTCCCTCCCTCCTAGAATCGCTCACATCCTCACCAACAGTATCCCCAACGCCACGTGAAACCGTCCTCCTCACCAACATTATCCCCGATACGGTCTCCAGCATCAGTACCAGTCGTCCCGAGGTGCCGGACACCCAGCCATTACTTGCGGGTCTGGATAACCCAGCCAAGCGCAGCCAAGTCTGAGACTCATACACTGTGGAATGGTGTCGACCTTGCCTGACCTTGCATGACGTGATCTGCGGCGGGGGTCACCCGGTCGGTTTGCCAATAGTGGAAGAAGGTCAGCTGCCTGGCGGGGGCAGACGAGATTCCTGTCTAGTGTGGCAACATTTGTGGCCTGCTTGGGATTCCCGCCAAATCTATTTTTAGATCAGGACGAGGCGCGGAGGTTGTCTATTGGTTCTTTCTCAGCTTTATCAAATATATTAAAAATGTCTGTCAGTCTTCACTCTCTCGAGAAAGCCTGTTATAACCCATTCCTTGTTTTATTATCTTTTACTTATTCCGCCAAAATTTATTTTTACATCAGGGCGAGGCGCGGAGGTTATCTGTTGGTTCTTTCTTAGCTTTATAAAATATATGAAAAATGTCTGGCAGTCTTCGCTTTGACGGGAAAGCTTTTTTGTTACGACCCATTCTTTGTGTTATTTATTTTTAGTTATTTTATTATCTATTTACTAGTCTGTGTGGTGTTTGAAGTATCTGTTACTTTTCGTTAAGTGATTACATAATGTCACTTGTTACTTGTCGTGTTCGCTGTTACTTACCAAACGACCTGGCAAATGTATATTTTGTGTACACTTATCACGTAACAAGATTATATATTGAATAATAATTGGTATATATTAGGTTTACTTCTCCGACAAGACAAACTCTTTTCCCGCCAGGCATTATTGTTATAAGATATATATGGTGTAACTGTATATTGCTCTGTACTGCCGTATGAGGCTACACTGTATTATCTTATGAAGCGACACTGTATCGTCGTTTGAGGCTACGCTGTGTTGCCTTATGAGGTTACCTTGTACTACCGTATGAGGGGGAGCCACCTGTTATGGATCGTGGGTTGAGATCCACCTAATATGGATCCTAAGCTGGGGAGCCTTCTTTTATGGATCCCAGGTTGGGAGCCTTCTGTTATTGATCCTAAATGGAACAGTATATGAATCCCTCAAAGTACAACCTGTCCTAGAAATTTGCAAGAAATCAGTGACCCGTCGGTATCAACATTTGAAGTAACTGCTTTAAGCGCAACCATGTTTAATATAAAACAACATATAATATATGATTTGATATATAATATAATTCAGTACAGTATAGTGTAATATGATATAGTGTAATATAATTTTAGTTGGCGGAATAGATCAGTGTTCCATTCCGTGGAACAGGGATGCTTTTATTTCGACTTTCTGGAGACTTCTGGTGTCCAGAAGCCGGGAACTTGTTTGAGATATTGTTGGAACCGGAAACTGCAGTCACATGCTTGTTTGTCGCTGGGGTTGTGACGGACGTGACTGCACCGTGACGCACGTGTTGTGACGACGAACAGGACCGCACCATCAATGTGTCAATTTAACGACCCGTGATGGATGGGGCTGTGACGCCTGCGCGTCTTCCATGACCCGTGACGCTGAGATTGTGACGTGCCTGAGAACGTTGTTGGTTTGGTGACGGTGTGTGGGCTTGGCCTAGCGTGACGGCTGATGTAGCACAGCACTAGCAGTGCCGGGCTCACTGTTACTGTTGAACCCTAGTGCCCAGTGAACACCAGTGACAGTTGAACCCTAGTGACCATTGAACACTGGTGGCTATTGACCCCTGCAGACTGCCTTGGGGGTTCCAATGGCAGGCTGGGACGCTCGGCAGGACCAGGTAGAATTCCTTAGGTATCCTGCCGCAGTAATTACCGCGCGGGGAGCGGAAAGAATTTTACCTGGTCAAGAGCCCTGGGCCGCTAGCGGCGTCGTGCGCTTGGGCATCGCGTTGCGGCAGTTGTTGTCGGTAATATATTTCTCGATACGGAAAGTACTTTAGGAATTGTACGCAGCAAACATATTGCATTCTAAATAAGTACAGACTTTCTGAAGTTTTAAACTAGACGTTTTTATACGTTTTTTTTTTCAAGATGAAAATGAATTCAAGTTACACATTAAGTACATGCACTTATTTAATGTGTCTTTATTCGGATATGCATTTATTGATAAACGTTCGGACTTGGTGATCTCTTCATCTGCTAAATTAACCAATATTAGGATGTTTTAACTGGGTTAATCTGGCTCAGTTTCTTTTTATTATTTAGCGTTGATTTGTTTGAATTAGTATTAGTATTGTTGAGTTTTTTTCCTTAGAGGGATTGTGCGCGCGCGCGCGCGTGTGTGTGTGTGTGTGTGTGTGTGGCTGATATGACCTTGCCTCTACGCCTCTGGTGACCTGACCTCAACGCCACACCATTTGCCGACATGACCTTGTTGCCCACGCCTTCTACTGACATGGCCCTTGCTGCTACGCCCTCTGCTAACATGACCTTATTGGCACTTCCCCTGTTGACACGACCTTGGTGCCAGATTCGCTGGATATGCCCGTCGGGCGACACTTAGCTGGTGTCAGACCCCTCTGGACGCGTCCGTGGTGTCACACGCTCCTGATGACACGTCTCTAGTGTCACGCCTCTACCCTCCCCCCCCCCTCCCTTCCCTGTGACATGTCCTTGGTTCCCCTGGTTGTATGACAAAGGGGCACACCCCCTGGTACTTCGTGTACCCCCTGTGGGGTTGTAGGAGAGGCGCTGGACGCTCTCACGTACGCCTCTCCCACGTACACTCCCACGTACACACACACACACACACACATATATATATATATATATATATATATATATATATATATATATATATATATATA
>JAYMFT010317303.1:0-39449 GCA_038088735.1 Panulirus argus | reverse complement strand
TATCCTAGCCTGGGCCAGGTACCCATTTCATCAACCAACCCCTAGAGATGAATGAACAGCTGGGTTGACTGTGGACCTACTGCCGCAACCAGGAATCGAACCTATTTGATCGACCCTGGGCAGCTCATGAATGTTTCACAATCAGGAATGCTAACCACTACACCATGGGAGTCAGTTACTACAATCATTTACATACATCACAGATAATAATCATAAAAACCTAGAAAATGGAGGGTACAGTTCATATTATGAATTAAAAAACATGATTGGTAGAAAAAGACTACGGCAACATAACCTCTATCAATAGATTTTGGTTTCCTTGCAGAAGTACTAAGAAAACCAGAGGAACCCAATCTAACCTATGTATCTTTAGATGAATACACACAAAGAAACAAGGTATGACTCAAGTGAACCTTGAAAATGTCTATTATTTTTGAACTCCCGTGACATGGCAGTTAGTGTTTGAGTACATAGGTTCTACTCCTGGTTATGGCAATTGGTCCACAGTCAACCCAGCTGTTCATCCACCCCTAGGGGATGGTCAATAAAATGGGTACCTGGCTCAGGATAGGGTATATTTATTTATTCATATATAGCATTCATGGGATGGCCTTGATTAGGGCCTCAGCTGCCCATGCCATCTTAGCTAACATAAAAAAAAAATGTAACAATCATTCCACATAATGTTCTAGCTTCAGTGAGTTAGGATTTACAGGTTCCAGTGGATTTAACTTTCCAAATGCTCTAAATGCTACATCCTTCACAGGAGGCTTTGTGGTGATTGTAATGCGGCTGGAATATCTTGAAGTTGTGAAGGAGTACAAGAACAGACTTGAGCCTCACATGGACCTACTTCAGCAGCAAGGATGGTGGCGAAAAGTGAGTAGATATAACATGCCAAGAGATACAACAGTCAATAATACTATTTACAGTAATAGTCAAAGAATGTAATTAATTTACTGAAATACATCCTGGAGGAAGACATTTTACACCTTTAGTTCATATGTGCAGTGTTATAGATGATTACATATGAGGTATAATGTGTGTGTGGAGGATTAGTAAATGCATGTGGCAAGATTGAACAAGAGGCAATCTGTATAGTTTGATGAAATAATTTATATGGTATTTTCCCCCACCTTATGAGTCTAAAAGTCCTTGCAATCTTTCAGGAAAATGAAATAAGTGATACAAAGAAGAAGAGCAATAATTCTAAAGAACATGTATATAATACAGTGCTGCTAGCTGCAACATGACATTAGTATTTGCAATTATTGTCAGTGTGATGTTTGTTGGAGGAGAGGAATCTGTTAGTACAGGTTGCTGAAGTGTGAAGCAAGGGTAAGCTTTTCATTTCTATTTGGTTATGGGAAGGGCCTGGTTTTGGTATGAAAGTATTGAGGTGAATAATGCATTTTTTCCACCCTTAATCAAGGTATGTGCACCCAATGATTGTTCTGAGTGCTCTGTTTTGTGTCATTTGCAGCTTTCTTGTATCAGATTTGGAGAGGGTGGACAACCAGGAAGGGTAGATGTACTTTAGGATTGAGTGGATGAATTATTTGTGGAGAATACCATGGAATTTTCTGTTTGTCCCAATCCAGTACCAACAAGTGTTCTAAGGGTGTTTGGTTTGTGTATGGCCTTTGTGTTGATGCTTGTATTGTGGGGAATGAATGTCTTTTGTGTGACATATATGACACACAACATGGTTGGAGTATTGTTGAGTGGGAGTGGTTAAACATTCTGGGTAATGGGGGGCTACAGGTTGGATTCATTTTCATCAAGTGTCACAAGGGTAATTCTAAATTTTTGTGGTGGTGCAGACATTCTGTTTTGAATAAGTCAGTATTCCAATTGTGTGATGTAGTGTTGCATGTTTGCTGTTGCCTGGGGTAGTGTCTGGGTACTATGATGTGACAGTGATATTATTTGCATATGAAGTTTTATACTGAGGTCTGAAGGAGGTGAGGGTAGATCATGTAAGAAGAGATTGAAAGAGGTTGAAAAAAGAAATACTCGTTTCCATGACTCCAACATCAAGTGCAATTTCCCTTATATGATCCTTGAATTCCAGCCCTTTCCCATTAACTTCTATTCCATCGACATTTGTATACAACACTTTCAGTCTGTCACTTGCCCCCTCTGTGGCTCTGTAAGGACCATTCCATCCTCTTGCCTCACTTGGTGTCTCCAGTTTTTTGCCTTCTGACAGTATTCTTTGCTCTTCTCCCTCACTTTCTTTGATCTGTCATAATTGATGAATATCCTGCTGAATTCCACCTTATTTTTAAGTTTCTTTGCTTGTCATTGTAACTCTTGGCTAGATGACTTCAAGGCAAATGTAACGATAAGTGGTCATCCCTTATCATCTTGATTATAATATCACTTCTTTCTTTTACTACCAAAATTGCAACTAGCAATTCTCTAGCTTTCATTAGTCTTTTCATAAGCATTTCTTCTATCTTTCCCTCTTTCTCCCCTATCTGGTGTATGATTTTTCCAGCCAAAAACAAGAAATGACTTGCTTCTATCAACCTCCTGATTTACTAATCTTATTAGTTTTGGTGCCACCCACTCTTCAGCTAGATCCTTCAGTGTTTCATTGTTAACCTCTATGTCTAACTTTCTCTAAAATCTCCCTTGATAAAAGCTAACAAGATCTGGTTTTGTATGTTCTGCACTCTCCTAAAATAAGCTAACAGGCAACTGAAAAGAAGGGAACTTTTGGTTTGCAAACAAGGAATATGTTTTTCATCATTATGAGCTTTAAAAAATTCAACAATCATTCCTAGAATATGGGGAGCATTTTAAGACCATTAATCCTCAGGATATAGTTAAGTGCCACTCCTTAAGAACACAAGTACAGTGAGGAAAATCAGAACGAAACTTTGAACTGATTTAGTGGAAACTGGCAAATGTCACTATGGCTGGGGAGATTACCTTCATTAGTTTTGAGCCAAAGATAAATAAATACTGTTCTTGGCCACCTTTGGAAGACAATAAAGCCTTTAGCACAGCACAGGAACACTCCCATGTGAGGATATTAAGAAAATTTAGCAAAACAAATAAAATTGAGCAAGTAGCACAGTCTGGCAACAAGTAATAGTTTGGAAAAAGTGGAGAGATTTTTACCTTTATGAATGAAGCTTTGAAGTGAACTGAACACTATTTAAAGACTTTGGGGGAGCAAAAGAGAACCAAGTCACATGCTGAGTCAGGAAAATTAATTGATTTCCAAAACCCAGAGCAGAAAATAATAGATGAGCCACTTAGTTGACTTAGGTAACAGGCAATCAACAAATCTTGGACACCTACATCTATTCCAGCTTAGAACAGAGAATGACATGGAAGGAAACAGAAGGAAAAGATGGAAATGGAATGTAAGAGAGGGGATGATGAATATGAGTTTGAGGGATTCTTAAAGGTAAACAGTGGACTCCATGGCTAGTTAGAGAAGAAACAGAGAATATGCCACCTGGAGGAAAAGGTGAACGGACTGGAGATATAGCTAGGGAACTTGATGACAAAATTACAGTATGGAGAGATGCTGAAACCTTAGGGGAGCATAACTTTGACAAGGTATGGGATAACAGGCAAGAGCTTGGGACTGATCCAGAAAATGAAGAAAAACCCTGAACCTAAGGAACTGGAGCCAAGGAATGACAAAGTAAATAATCATATGAGAGGTAATTCTAAAGGTAGCTTAAAAAAGAAGAAAGATAAAAAAGTCTTGGAGAAACTGGTGACAAACAGATATGGAGAATGGAATACTGAATAGGAATACCCTAAAGACTTTGTGTACAAAGGCAGGATGCAAGATGAAGAGAACCAAAAACCTGAAAAGATAACAGAAGAAATAAGGTGTAGGGACATTGAAGATTTTGAAGTAGAAAGGCTGATCAGAGTTCTGGATAGGATAGCTGAAAAGGCTGTATGTAAAGTCAGAGAAGGGATGCTAGTTAAGTTTATAATATGGTGGATAAGAAAAAAGGCACAGGTAATTCAAGACTGCTGTGGAATGATGAAGCAGCAGAGTCTGGACTGGTTGAAGGATAAGGGAGAGGACATAGCATGATATCAGATGACAAAAAGATGGGCCACTATGCAAATGAGGGAAGCAGTACAAGGTTACGTTATTTAGTGCAGGTCTGTGATGATTTGCATTGGAAGAGGAACATCAGCAGATCAAGGAAGACAGGAAAGCTAGTAAGCAGGAATAAATTACAAACATACTCAACATGATAGAACGTACACAAGCATGGAAGGAAGGAAAGGAAGTCAAGGGAATAGGTGCATAATGGAAAAAGACAATAAGTGGAAGTGTGTAGTCAATAGGTGCTGAAACAGTCATACAAACCTGCCACAAGGGGGAAGTTCTACAGAATGTATGTTAAGAGTGACAAGGCAAGAGAGGAAAGGGAGATAACTGGAGAAAGCTGGATAAAGGCATAAATTGAGAGGGATCTGATCAAGCTAGGGGGTGGAGCATCACATGGGAAATAGAACTAAATACTGGCAGGTGCTCATGACTGAAGATTTTGTTCTAAAGGAGATGGACTAGCGGCAAATGGTAAAAATTGAGATTTTTAAGGACCGTGTTAGGGTTTACAACCCAAATATCAGTACAGTATATCACTGGACTAAACTGATTTATTAAAATGGTGCTTGGAAGAATAATTTACAATAACATAGAAGGCAACAAGATAGTGCCTAAGAAGAGCTGTAGGATCCTGGGTTACATATTAACATTAAGGGATCTGATAACAGATCATATCAACAAGAGATCCACAAAAGGAAAAGTGGCCCTGACTAGTTTGTACAGATTCTGGTACCTTCCAAAAAGAACAAAAATTACACCTAGTCATGGCTATGACAATACCTGTTCTAACCTATTCACCTATACCAACATTTCCTGCCTCCAAATTACACATGCTGATGTTAAAGAGGATATAAAATGAGGCTTTATGATTTATCATAAATGAAAAATATGCCTACACTGAAAACATCGTAGAACAGCACGAATGATTAAAGGTTAAACCAGTTGGTTCATATTATGAGAAGCAACCCAAAAACAATGCCAGAGACTTGAGACAGAGATTATAAAAATTACAGAAAAATCTAATATCTCAACAGCTATACAAATATAGAAAACCAATGATTCCCTCAAAGCCTCAAAACATTCATGGAGGTTTCAATCATCCATAGGTGTACACAAAGAACAAGTACAATGTTTAGCATAGCTTAGTAATTCTTCAACAAATCGAAAAGATACAACATAAATTCATGCAAACTCCCAGTCTGCTGGAAGTATATAAACAAGACACCAAAAAAACACACTTCCAGGAAATCGCCCACATTAATCTTTAATTAAAGGTTACACCTTAAACCTGTACACACTTCAATCCTTCCTTCCACTTCAATCTATCCCTTCTCCTGTCCCAGCTCTTCTTCCTCTCCTCTAACCACCCTATCAAAAAGAAAAAAAAATGTCCTGAGGGGTATACGATAACAAGAAGAAAGAAACAAAATAAAGAAGTGGCACTGGCCTTGTGAATATGGGTTGACATGAAATTCAAAGAATGAGACATGGATGGCACCCTCAAACTGTATATAATTAACATAAATAAGGTGGTAAGAAAGTGCACTATGGTGTTGTTAGTCTAAAGCCTTCAAGGATCTACAGTAACCCAGAGCAGATGTACAGCGATAACAATGAAGGAATATTCATGAAGGTGAGGGAGCAGTGAGACACTCCCCTAATGAAGGTAGTAAATCACTGTTACAGTAATGTGGGACTTCAACTACAGGAAAACTTCGATGCACATGGAAATGGGGAGATATGGAGACAAAAGTTTCTCAAATGTCTACAGGAGAACTTCCTTTATCAAAACATTATACAGCATGCACGATACGAAGGGAATAACACACAATCACTGCTTGACCTTGTCTTTACACAAAACAGCATGGAAATAGGACACATCAAATATGAACCACCTTTAGGAAACAGTGATCATGTAGTAATTGATTTTGACCATGTGGTGGAGGATACAAGAAGAGGATTAGAGGAAGCACAGGACCCTAAGAGGAAGTACAGTCAAGAAAACTACATAAAGTTCCAGGGCAACTAAAAGCAATTTAGATAAAAACTGAAAGACTTAAAATACATGGAATACAGAATCAATGTTACCAATGCCCATAATACCCTCTTCTTTCTTAATATGTGTATAACTTTCCTAAGATTAGTCTCCCCTTCATCTTATTTAAGGCTTTCATCCCCGCTTCTCTTTTCACCAAAACACTTGCCGTGACTCTCTCACTTCCCATACCTCCTTGACCTGGACACCATACATCTGCCACATGATCATCAAGTACATTCAACAAACCTTTACAGGACTCTTTCCATCTCCCTTTGACTTCATTTCTGTCTGTTACCACTCCCCCATTTTCCCACCACTGATTTTCTCACTTTCTCTCACAGACTTCTTCCTAAACATTTTCTCATTCTTGCTGAAATTTGCTGATACTCACTCACCAAAACTTTCCCTTGCCCTCTTTTCAAGCCTCTGCTGCTTTCTTTTGTACATCTTCCAGTCATTCCATACCTTCCCAGTAAGAAATATCCTTGCACCTCTCTTTATTTTTTCACTAGCAACTTAAAATCATCATCCAACCACATACTACCCTATCTTACATGCTCACTTACCACATGCAACACACTTCTCTCCCAGTTGGTGTCAGCAGTGCTTCCCTAAATAACTCCCATTCCTTACCCACTCAACTGGCTTCATTTACTCTCACCTTTAGCCATTCTACACTCAATCTCTCCTGGCATCTCTTCACACATGCATCTTTCCTAAGGGAGTAAATGGAAGGGTCTAGTAGAGATGGGCAGATGTGCAGTCTGTAGGGATGAAGTGGACCTAGGGGATGAGTCAGTTGTTTGCTGATGATGCAAAGCTGGTGGCAGAATCAAGTGATAAACTGCAGAAATTGGTGACTGAGTTTGTGAGTGTGTGTGACATAGAGAAGACTTGAAGGAAGTGAAATGAAGAAGTAAACATGGCAATGAATGGAACCAGGGGAACTACAGGTAGTCATAGGGTGAATAAGGGAGTGAATGTCTTGGGAGCAGTGAAGGCTTTGCAAGTGATTGAAGACTTATGTGGGATTTTGTTGTGTAACCAAGACTGGTTGAAGATATCTTTATATACTGGCACTGCAATAGGGCCAAATAGTTTTATGGAAAATTTGATAAAGTGTCAAGTTCTATAGCAAGGAAGCTCTTTCATGCTTCTATTGTGTTGTGAATGCTTGTGTTAGTCAAGGGTGGGCAAGCAATTGTTTCAGGGTGGATTGTGTGCAGGTTTTTTGTGTCTGTCCTGTTTAGGGGTGTGGTTGGTTTATGGCCAAATTTTGAGAGGTGTTTCATGACTATATCTTTGAGGAGAGGTATGTTGTTGGGAGAAGATATGTTGTGGGTTAGAAGCACTTCGTGTGTATGACATAGATTGGTTCTGGAGGTTTGGATTTTCTTTATCATTCAGCAAAGTTGGTTGCTCTTGGTTTTATGGTTCATATTGTTATAGAAGGAGTGCCAGCATGCTGTTTGCTTTTCAGTAATTAGGTTGGTGATGGTGTTGTTTGGAGTTTAGATTTGTTTTATGATCTCTACTGATGGTGAGTGTTTTTGTCTGAGCACATACTGGTGTGTGTTCTAAGACAGCCTGCAAGTACGAATTTAACACCTTCAACAAGGATGCACTTTTGTCAAAAAGAGAGGGGTATGACCTTCCCATCCCAGATAAGCCCACTTTATCCTGCTCTTACAAAGACTGCAGCTCTGTAGTTGCAAGAGCTTCATAAAAGGAGCTGGTCTTCACCATTTCGAAAAATACAATTTCTAACTGACTTTACATATGTTCCTTTATAAAAAAATTTCACCATACTTATCACCAGAATTTAACTTTCGATGTTCTGCTCAAAGTAAATATATTCTCATTTTCCTTTGCAGGAGACAAAGAAAGTGGTCAGGAACTACGCCTTTGGTAAAGACGGAGTGATCTTTATATGTCGTGTCCTCTGACCAAGTGACCTTCCTCCCAAGTTTTACATTATAAGTTCTACAGCATTTTTAAGCAAGGAAAAGACCAATATATATTTTCCCTTAGTTTCTATCCCTAAGCACAGTTATTATATTCAGTTTGGGTCACGAGGATAGCAGCAGGTGTTAATTGCCAAAAAAAATATTTACTAACAAAACAAACTTTCAGTAGCCATTACCTTTTTAAATGTTAAGCACACATAACTAACTTTTTGGATGAATGTCGTTATTGTTTGAATGTTTAATAGTTAAGGGAGTAAAAGATGACACGTACTGCAAAAATGAAAAATGAAGAAAAGACGATGTCTCACACCATGTCTCAGGCTTCTAAGTTACTAAAGTATATTAAAAAAAAATTGGTAATTGTCAGATAATAAGATAAAGACTCTGTAACATACACCTGTAAAGGTTGGTACAATGAAAATCTACCAGTCTGACCCCTACCAATTCAAACATGAACATTTGAATATTTTTGTATAAAATGACTGAAATTATGGAGCATGTGGATAAATGACTGATATGTCATGCAGTCCTAACTCTCTTACCCAGACTTGATCACTGTACACAATGTATGGTATTTCTGTAATGCTGAAAAGAGAGCACCTATATCTATCCCTTCCTAGGCGAATGACATGCACACATTTTACCATATTGTTTTTGTGGTAGTGGGGATTTTCATTCCAAAGTGGGGCCTACATTAATTTGATCTCTTGGTTAATTTGAGAACCTCATTCCCATTACAATGAATTGGTTAGGGTTCATTGTACTCTACAGCAAACAAGAGAAAATACACTGTAACAAATTTGCAGGGACTGCTACACCTTTATTGATGAAAAACAGACTGTAACACACACTTGAAACAACTCGTACTTCTCAGCAAGTAGGTAAAGGAACTATTACTGACACTTTAAGTTTGGTCTTTCTAAAGATGTTAAACTGATAAAGTCAAATGAGGGAGAGTCTCTAAGATGATCTGTTCTCCTGCAGGAGAATATCAGGCCTTGATTTAACTTGGTGGATTCTCCTGCCCTGGATCTGTACCTCTATACTTTCTTCTGGACATAGTGGACCAGTCTACTGAACAGTGTAGTTTTAAGATAATACCAAATTATGTGGTAAAAAATAGCAGATCCGCAAAATACTGAGTGAGACAGCTATCAAAAGATACTAAGTTCAAGTTATACAACCTATATGTTTAGTAAGCAGAGTATATCAGAGCATGAGACTTAACTGTAATACAAAAAAACAGGATGAATAAAACTATTTCATCAATGACCTTTAAGTCATGAAAATCCTTTCTCAGAATGTTTCGTACTGAAAATTTACCATTTGTATGGGCCAAACCTTTACTGCTGGAGGAGAGATCATTCTGTCCACCTACATGACATTCCTTAGGGCCAATTCTTTTACAATTACGGTCAATGAGATTTCTAGTATCCTTTTTTCTCTTAAAAATCTACCCTTCCTTATTCAGTGTGTCCTTTCAAATTCTATCTTCACTAACTTGATGATGTCTGGTCGAATGATATACCTACTATCTCTTTCTGTTTATATCCATCCATTTCTGTGCAGCTCATCTTATCCAATAACTTCTCTCTAACTCAAAGGTACCCAACCAAACTGTATATATCTTCAACTGAATCCAAAAATGATGTAATGCTGAATGGATAAACCTTCTACAAGACAGGTTAAGTGCAAGATGTAAAAAACAATGATTATGGTGGCAGCAATTGTTTATTTACTATTAAACAGCTGGGGAGCCCAGTAACCACTACAGATTAAGTGTAATACCTTTTTGAAGGTAATGAACTATCAATTAAATAAGCTGATACTAATGAAGTTAATGAACTATTACTCAAATAAGCTGACACTAATAATGTGTGTTTCACTGCAATAAATTCAAATACTGTATACACAGAAGTGGATAAAACTAATGATGATAGGATGGACTGTTTGAATACTGTCTCAGTGTAGCTCCATCAATCAGTTCTAAACCATTCCACTAATTTGTTTAATGTTAATATATAAAAAATCTTATTTCATCATAATAAAAACTGAAAATAAGAAAAGGGCAACAAAGTAAGAGGCAATACAAACCATGTTTATCAATATTGTGTTTACTGTATATATAAACAAAACAGGCATAACATAAAACAATCACATAACAATCCCACAAGAGTTGTATTAAGAGACAATGTATTTTCCTTTTAGCTATATGTTTACTTTTTTAATCAAAATACTTTACTAATCATAAAATTTCTATGTCGAAGTCATTACTGTACTTGCTTTTAAAACAGATTTCATGAGAACAAAGTTGAGATAAAAAAAGAAGTCAAACAATGGTCGCTTAATTAAAAACACATCACAAAATGACACATAATCACTTACTTTCTTTACCAGAGGAGTAAATACATTCTCGTGCAGTCAGAACATGGATGTATGTTATGTCCAATTTTGTACCACATTAGTATACATATAAAAAAGTGTCTGTTACTATTAGTCAAGTACAGTACATTGATCACACTACAAAAAGTCAGTTATTCAGTAATATTTATTAGTATTCACATCTTTAGTAAGACTTTCAATGGAAATGTGAACATTCATGGTTCCTTATGCAAAATGTTATTAAAAATACATAAATTTATACACTTGTCTTGTGTGTGTAAGGTGAACTACCTAAATCTCCTTAAACCCCTGAAAACAGTAACCTACATTCAAAAAAAAAAAAAAAAAAAAAAAAAAAAAAAACTGCTTTCTGTGCTCATAGCACACTGGCCAAAAACCACTAATCCTAAATTTTTTAATGTTAAACATGGATGCCACTTAAGAAATGAACTATTGCATCACAGAGATATCTAAGGATAATAATCAAATCTTGCAGATGGAGCAGAGAAAGAATACACACTGTCACAGTAGGTATTGTACAGCAATCAATTCAATGTTAATACTAGCTTCATCAACCAGGGCTTAGATTAATTCGATGTAAAAAAAAAAAAAAAAAAAAAAAAAAAAAAAAAAAAAAAATTGAAAAATATGGGCAGGTTGTAAAGTCATACCCAGCCCAACTATATGTGATACTTCTGTCTGTCTGTATGTCTCTCATATCTAATAAAAAAAAAAGCAGTTAACTTTTGCATTTATAGTAAAGCAATGTAACTCATTGGAGGTAAACATGTAAAATTGCAATCAAGAATCTCTGGACACTTTGAAGGCTTTTGGCTTCCCACCTGTTTTTGTTTATATTTATAAAGAAAGTACCACTTAATCACAAGGCTTATTTTTCAGCCTCCAAATTCTAAATCAACTGAGATTTCAATAATTCAAATTTCAAAATGAAAGACTTTACTAAGCCTCAGCAACAATGCACAGTACCAAGAGTTTACTATATTCATCATGAAGTTGGCATTGTTTTACACTCAATTTTTGTGATAATTCATGAAAATACACTGTATTCCATAGGATCCAGCACTATAATACATATTTTCTTATCCATTTTATCACAAAATATGAGTGTATCAAAAACAAGTTTATCAGTGCTACAAAATCTTGGGAAAAATGCATCACTTGTATGTTTGATAAAGCATACAGAAGATATAGGATAAGGAGCACACACACAATTCGAGGTACAATGTCAAAGCATATAGAATCATAGAGAACAGGTATTGAAGAAAGGTCAGAGAAAAGGCTTTCTCGTTCTACCATACTGCAACTTAGCCTAAGTGAGGGCAGTAACAGTACTAAATGTACTGTACATGGTATACACAAGCATACTACAGGAAATCATCCAGCTGTTTTCTAACTAAAATTACAGACAAAAAATCAAGTCTTGACCATATTTTGATTTAAATTTGGCTGCTAGTGAACAATCTTTCCATAATACCTTGGAAAAGTGACCACTTTTGTCCTGAGTTGGTAAGAAATGGTTTGGGATGCAAATTTATTACAAATAAGTGATGATAGGGAAAAAGCATGTTACTCAACAAAATCATATTTGCCTAACAGATTCTCTGAGTAGTTGCCTTGCACATCAAAAATATAACTATTTCACTCTGTTAAATTTCTCCAAGGCTTCAACTGCATTACTTGAACTTAATCCATAAACCCCTTTTACTGCCCATCTTCCCTTTTCTTCCTTCACTACAAAGAGGAAAAACATCATAAGGACCATTAAAAACATTCTTTAAATCATAATAGTAAGAATACAGCATATATCAGCAGATTGGCATATTACAACTAACAGTTTTATGATTTTGTACATCATAAAAATCCCTTCTTAATTAAACAAATATACATGGAATACATTCATAACTTTATGTCCAAGATTCTGCCTTGATCTAGCAACAATTCTTGTTCAGACTTATGCACTGTTTCCTGCATGGGCAAGGCAACATTGGTAGTAGGTGTGTGGATATATGATGTTAAGTACATTCAGAAAATTCAGGCCAGTCACATTAAAAATTAGCTTTGTGTATGAGTAAGACTGTCATATACCAAAGGATAATTGAAAAGATAATGGAATTCATCACAAATTTTCTTTTTCACTTTATATTGTAATGGTATCATATCTAACTCTACTCATATCTGTTAAAGAAAATGAAAATACTTGGCTTCAAACTCTTTTCAACAACTCTAGCCCCCTCCCACCCAAAGCACTACATAATCAATCACCAATTCTAACCCCTCCCAACCAAAGCATTATATAACAAATCACCAATTTCCTTGCAAAAATAAACAGCTCATCCCTTGCTAACTCTTCCTCTGCTCACATTTACATATATCCCCCAACTCCAGCAAACATGAAAATGACAAAATATATACATATACACATCATAGTAACCTGGCAATCACATAACACAGCCCTCCCAAACCCGATCTTGCACTCCAATCCACCAGATCTACACTCACCCAAAACAACACTCCGTAGGCATGCAACAGTTATAATGCCTCACCCACACTCTGAGCACCACCCATCTCTCTCATATTATAAAACAATTTAACACACCTCAAGACCCCTCAAGCCTGAGATGCACTTTCGACACTGAACACCTACTCCTTCACTGTCCTGCACTCACACGACAAACATACCACCATGCTTCTTGATATATGATACCATCTGAGGACTGGGAGAATGCCTGTATAATGCTCTTATACAATGCAGAGGAGATAAAAGTGAATGCTTGAATCAAAAAGGTACAAGCCTGTTGACCATACCTGGTAAAGTGTAAGGGAGATTGGTTATGGAGAGGGTGCTGGTATGCACAGATAATCTAACTGGGGAAGAACAATGAGGTTGAAGGATTGGCAGAAGGAATGCAGACCTAGTGTTTGCTTTGAAGAAGCTGTGTGAGAAATACATGGAAGGTAATGAACTGTATTTAGCACTTTTGGACCTGGAGAAAGCGTATGATAGAGTTGACGGGGAAGCTTTGAGGAAGATGCTACGGGGTAAATGAAAAGTTACTAAATGCAATGAAGAGTTTTTACAGGGAGAGAATGGCATACATGAATAAGAAGGCAGGAGGGTGAGGGGGCTCCATGTTAAAGCGGGCCATTATCAAGGATGTATGATATCACCATGGTTGTTTTACTAGTAGTACAGCCTGTTTGAGAGAGCTGACAATGGTGTGCTGAACTGGTATGGACATATCGGAGAGGATGAGTGAAGAAAGGTTGACTAAAAGGATCTATGTGTCAAAAGTGGAGGAAGTAAGGGGTACTGAAAGATATTGAGGCCTATGCATTCAGGAGGTGAGAGGAATGAATGAATTAAGGTGGTACGTAAGAAGAGATGTGCTGCTATTGGACTGAACCAATGCATATAAAGCAGTTAAGGTAAACCATGGAAGAGTCTGTGAGGTTTGGCCATGGTGGTGGTTCAGTACACATTACATGACAGTGGATGTGGCTAAGTGAGGCAACTGTGTTTGTCCTTGATGATACCTTGTTATGGCAGAAGCAGCAATTAGGTACTATACAATGTAATGGTGAAGGGATGGGTGGTGAACAGAGTATAGATGAGAAAGTGTAACTTGTATGGGGCAAGGGAGTATGGTTCCACATGGATGTATGGCTGGTAGGGTGGCATTAAAAACCTAAGTTAGAAGAGTGGGCCTTTTGCATGTGTATAAATTTTGTCAGTGCTTAGTTTGTTGGAATGGGAGAACTCTGGGTATAGGTTCCTAAAGTGTGTGGCAGGGTTATGCTTTTCATATTCATTTGGAGGCAATAGGTCAGTTATGGAATGGAGTGGTTTGGATGGGAAGGGTTGAGTGCTGTTGTAAAGACCTAAGTGCCAAGCATAACGTGGTGTGATTTTACTGGGAAGAACCTAGTTTTGTTGTGTTGGTGTTGAATGTTTGTGGTTGCTTGGCTGCCAGTGATTCTCTCTTAACATGGTGGATGACCTGACAGGTGAAGCATAGTGTAGGGTACAGCAGAAAAACTGTTCATAGAGAATGATAAGGGACTTTTTTTCTGTCCAAATCTAATACTATTTAATGTTCTGAGGGCATTTAGTTTGTTATTGCTTTTGTGTTGATGCTTAGAATTTGGGGAGCCAATGTCCTGTGTGTCATATGTGATGCTCAGGAAAGTAGATGTCCGGTCAAGTTGGAGCATTTGGCCATTCAAGATGACGAGAGGGTACAATATGGATTTGCCTCTGTTTGGGGTTAAAAGGGTGAATGAAGACTTCTGTGGAGATGTAGACATTCTGTTTTGGGTGAGTCACTGTTTCACATGTATAATGTAGCATTTAATCTTTAATACTGCTTCTATAGTGTCAGAATGCTGTGATATAACTATAAGGACATCTGGATATGAGAGGACCTTCCTCATGTGGTCTGACTGAGGTGATGGATCATGTTGGAAGAGGCAAAGGGGTTGGAGAAAGAACTGCTCCTTGAAGAACTCCACTTTACAGCTTTGAATTTCAGAGATAAAGCTACTGTGAGTGATTCTAGTTCAGCAACCAGCAATAAAGTCAGCCAACTACTTTTTGTCACTGTAATGGAGGGTGGTGTCAAGTATCTTTTATGTGAGAATGTGTCAGTGGACTATCAAATGTTTTGTTGATATCTAATGCTTACAATACTGTGCACAAATAGGGGCTTGTGGTTCCTTGAAGCCATCTTGGATATGCTGTGTAGGGTCTGCATGTAGTGTGGTAAAGGAGTATTTGGGTTTAAAGCCATGTTGTGTAGGATAGTGGTATATTTTCTTCATTCTGCTGTGGACTAGTTTTTCAAAGAGTTTAGATACTAAAGACAGAATCGACATAGGGTGTTAAAAGGAGGGCGAGCTGGATGGTTTCAAGACTGGTAACATGTTGGCAAGTTTTCATGTGTTGGGGATTCTGTTGTACAGCCAGGAGTAGTTGAAGATACCACTAAGTGTTTGGACTGCAACTGGACCAAGGAGTTTTATGTAAAAGTTTTATATGTTGGTCCAGGTCTGTTGCAGGAGAGTTCTCTCAGGCTTCAATTGCATTTCTTGTATCAGTAAAAGTATAGGATAGGTGAGCAATTGTTTTTGGACATATGTTGTGTGGTTCAGCCCACTGATAGCGTGTTGCTCCCTATATACCATACTGCTCTGATCAGCTTGATCCTATGCATACCTGACACCCTCCTGCATGTTCAGACTCTAGTGACTTAAAAGTATCTTTCATTCTATCCTTACAACTCCTTCTAGGGTTTCTCTTTTCTCCTTGCTCCCACCACTTTCATTGTGTATACCCTTCTAACCATCCTCTCCACTTATCCAAACCATTTCAGAACACCCTTTTCAGTTCTCTCATATAAACTCATCTTATTACCACACGACTCTCTTACCTCATCAATTCTTATTCAATCAACCATACTCACCCAACATCCCATCCTCAAACATTTCATTTCAAACAAATCCATCCTCTTCCATGCCTTTTTACCTTGGGCCCATACCTTGCATCCATAGCAAACTCTCTTTCCACACCCTTCTTAATGCACCTAAGACTTTAATCCCACCATCCACCCCTTAGTTTGCATCAGCTCTCATAGTTCCATCCACTGCCTAGGTATCTAAAACATTCCACCTCACTCCACTAGGTTGTCTCAATTCAAAGTCACTCTCAAACCAATCTGTCTCTTCACTGCTAAACTTAACCTTACTTTAATTCATATTGACTCTAAAATTTCTCCTTTCATATACTCTGCAAAACTCAGAAAAAAGCATCTACAGTTTTCCACAAAAATCTGCCAACAGAGCCATGCCATCACCAAACAGAGCACTTCAGTTGTTTTTAAGTTGTTAAGTTGCACTCCTCTGACCCAGGTAGCTGTCTTTTCTTTCTGCCTCACCCACATAAGGACTGCCAGCATTCTGTCCACGAACATACAATCTCTCTTTTGTTTTACATAACACATGACAACACTTAACTCACACAACTTATTCTTTGTAACTCTAGGTTTTCCTAATGTGAGCACTATGCACTAGCCCTGCCCTTTGGCAAAATGGTAGTAGCAAGAGAAAGAAGTAGTAGGTAAGAACATTAGGCAGGAACACTAGGTAGAAACATTACGCAGAAGTAGTAGGAAGGAACATTAGGCAGGTGCATTAGGTAGAAATAGCAAGTTGGAACAGTGGCCAAGAACATTATATAGATTCAATCATTAATAACATCTCTGGAAACACTGCACTAAAGTTGCCCCCTGTAAGTGGCCTGTTATGGGTGGCCATTAAAGGCTAAGAAACAGCATTGAAGTTTAATAGTTATGGCAACTCTTTTGCTGTGGCCATCCCCCTGAGGAAGTTCCTGGGGGGAAAAGGCATCGGAGATATAGACATATAGATTTTCTGAATATTTTTTCATGTTTACCTGAGGTTCAAATGAGTCAGTCACAGAATATAGTGTATCCCCTCAGTTTGAAAATCTAGTGCATCCCTGAAGAAATACTGAAATCTCATGGCTAAAAATCACCTTTAGCTTCTGACATATGTGCTTCAGTTCTACTTAACAGTCCACGAACAATGACAAAAGCATGTTACATAAAAGAGTGGTGCTTTTCCTCCTGAGTGTTAAGAGGAATGTTCTATAAAACACAGCTCAGCAGATTGTTATTATGTAGAGTACTCTGCTTTCAGTGCCAAATTTGGTCTAAATTATGTAAATTATCATGAATTCAATGATAATTAAGATCATTAATTTACTTAATAGCACACAATACTATTTCTTCAGCTCCAGGGTAAGTTCAATACAAATCTTGCTTAACCACAAGTATAATTTACAGTAAGACTCAATCTGTTTTTAAAGGATCAATTAATACAAACTGATTAATCAAATGTAGTACAATAATTGTATACTCTAATCAACTGGCAACTCTACTCAATCATACACCAGCTGGTGTTGGAGGCCTATAAGATGCACTGTATAAAAAATGAAATACAGCATAGTATCCTGTTATTGGATGTATGTACTAAGTATCTGAGTTATGATTTTTTGTGTGCAATTATGCATATAATGGTATATATGTAAGAAAATACATGTACAGCAAGGTTGTGCATTAATATGAGATAAGGAAAGCTGAGACACACGTTAATACAATCCTTGTTAATGCGAGCTATGTGTGTTAGTGGTAAATGGGGGTTAGGGACCAAAGGTCAGAAAAGATAAATGAAAATGCTCAATAATCAAATCAAACTGTGAAAAGAACCAATCTTTCAGTCAACACTATGTTAATGCAATTACAGTTTGCTTTGACTCAAATTTTTTGAGAAATTTTTCAATTTTGGATTGCATTAATGCATTTTTTGTTTGTTTAACAAATTTTTGGTAATTTTCCAGTTGGAGGAGCAGTAGTACATCTTCCAATCTGTGTTAATTAAAATTTTGGGCCCTTAAAGACAGGTTTCTGCCCCCATACTAAAGCAAATTTTGAGTGTAATTTTGGGTACCATGTTAAGAAAAAATCATTAACATAAACCATGCTACTACAAGGCCCTTCTGCATTCATTACATATGCTAATATGCAAGGAATATGTATGTATGAAGAAAATACTCATTTTAGTACGTATGTACAAGGTAAACATGTAGCTTGAAAACCATTCTGTACATCCTTGGAGCCATTCATTAAACAGAATGTTTGTGCCCACATACAGTTTAATATATGTTTACATGAATTATCGTGATACTTGTGCTGTTTGAACAATCAAGATATTAATTATGGACAAAGACACTTCTGAATCCAATTACCACAAATAATCAAGACTCGTCTTTATAGTATTAATCAGTAAGAGACACAGATGTTGTTTCAGTATGAGATATTTTGAGTGATGAAAGCCAACAAATCAATCAATCAGCAGCTTTCACTTGACTGTTCCAAGCCAATCAGAGCGAAGCTACACCAATGTGGCATGCATAGAAAGAGCACCACACATTGAGTCTGGGCAAACAGAAAAGACTTTGCTAATACCAATATATTATCTCTTGAAATTGATAAAATTGATCAAATCTGGATTTTTTGCTGGTAACTGTATTTGTCTAGATTTGAAGAATAACCTGGAAAAATCCACACAATCTCAATGCTGTCTGGCTGTCTGCAAATTCTGGTTACCCAATTATGTGGATAAAAATTGATTTAATGAATTCTAATTCTCTTTGTAATATTCTGTTTACTACTTTACACAAAAATATTTATCAAATGTTTCCAAAGTGTCCAGGGAATCTGATAACAATTGCAAATGAAAAAAAGCACAGCATGTATACTTACATGCCCTCACTTAGTGTGTGTAAGCTTGATATTTTGGCTGTTCCCCATGTTTAAGTTAGTTTCTCTGATAGTTTTTATGGCAGTCATGGAACTCAATGTCTGTATACATGCACTTCATCAAACATGTAGGCATGCTTCATATTTCATTTAAACACTGTCCTTATGTTAATTTTTCAGGTACTGTTTGTGGCAGGCAGAAAACCTGGTGTAGGATAAAACTTGGCAATCCAGTCATACTGATACTTGCAGTGCTTGTTTATCTGTGTGTTAATTTACGAGAACTGAGACAGAGAGTTTAACTTTCATCTTGGATATTAAGACAAAGGTCACCTGAAAATGTCTGACAAAAACTCTGATTCTGTTATTCAACAAGTCTAGTAAATAAAGATGAAAATTAATACTTTCTAACTAATTGAGCAGTTATGAAAAACTATGTACTCCTTGCCTGAAATATGCAGTTAACATGTGATGTCCTCAACCTCATATTTAGTGATACGTTAAGTGAAATATGTGTCATTTCAAAATAATGCCCCAATTTGTTGTAGCAGCCACTGCTGCAAGGAAGAAACACTGACAGCCTATATCAAAATCTAAAGACTAATGTGGCTTATCAGTATCGTATCTGAAGAGCTAAACTGTAAAAAATGTTAGTTTTTGACTTAACAGGAAAGGAAAATGCACTATTAATAATAAGGAGTATTTACAAACATTCTAAAATGTACCAAACCCCTCATCGCTTTGTGTATTTATCAATATATTCCCTAACTTTCCGTCTAAAAGATTCCTTGTCTCGTTGATAATGCTCAGCAGCTTCGATGTTCAGTGGGTCATCAAAGTTTAAGAGGTCCTAAAAGGAAATAAATGCAACAATGAATAGTTCCACAGTATGAAATGTATATACAGAATATTGGGATTATATCTATCTAAGAGTATTAGATATTATCTTGCAATTAGATGAAAGTTTTTTAGAAAGTACTAAAAATGCTGCACATCTCAGTATGTCATACTGTAAGGGACCCAACTGGAACACCAAAAGTTCTTGCAAAGATAACCTATACAACAATATGATTCACAATGAGACAACTACCTTGACCTACAGCGTTTAATCTCATAGAAATATCATTGAAAGAATTCAACTTTATAAGTACTAGTATATCAATAAACTAAAAAAGCTGTAGAAGGAGACTAATTTCTGCAATGTAGCAGACAGGGTTTGAAGGGCACATTTACAGTCACATCCAGTCAAAGCAGCTGGACCAGAATATGAAAAGTCCAACAATCTTAACAAAATATCAGCACTCCCAGACAAGCATCTTCTGTGAGCCAGCCCATCATGGACCTAAAAAACAAATGAAACAATGGTTGTTATTCCCCAACCTGGGTCAAGATGTGACATGAATGCCAGCCAACCACCTGAGAACTTCATAACAGAGGGATTATAGGTGATACTGCCCAAGACCTGTTTTAGAATCACTGAAAAATTTCATGTACATTAAACATATGTTTCTCAATCTATCTTACACATGAACAGAATTGGACAATTCTTTTTTCCCAGTTGCCTAAGACAACAATATACCTGGTAAATTGGTAAAGGGTACCACTGCAATCAAGAAGACTGCAGAATGTGCTAGCTGGCATGACTCACTATGAGATTAAACGTTGCGTCAGACCACATATCACTTAAAGTCTAGTTCTAAAATAATACTAGTTCCTGCTGAACAAAATAATTTATGATTAAATAAGATAAAAATATTTACACCTGCCAATGGCTGAATGGATATGTAACCTTCCAATTTATCATAACGGTTCAAATGCCCCATATCATGAGATGAGTCTCGCCCTGAGGCCTCAAGAGCTGCAAACTGACAGCTGTTTTTAGGAGTGGAAATTAAGTGAAGGGTAAGCACAGCACCTCTTCACAATGTAAGCTAATTCATTTATGACTTACATGAAATGCATAGCAAGGGAAAACCTAGAGTACATGGGTTGATGGAGGAGTATAAGCATCCACATACATAACTAGGTTGTACTCAAAGAGTGAGTGTAACTGGTGGGCAGGAACACTAAGCATAGTAGCCATTGTGTGGCCACACTGGAATGTGAAAGTCTAACAGGCATCACTAAAAAAAATATCAACCCCAGAATGATAATACAGTGAGAAAACTTCACCTATACAGCTAAATCCTCAAGATACTCAAAGAATGGTCCCCATATATCAGTCTTTGCCTAATGAATAAAGGGTCTTTTCACAAATATCCACAAGACTCTGCCAGAGAACTTAACATAATATGACAATAATGCAATTAGATCAGCTGTCATTTGAATTACTCTGTGCCAAAAAAAGTCTGTAAAATATGAGGTAATGCTTCATTTGCCACTATAGTATGTTTCTTCAGTTTTGATTTCCTATTAATGATCACCACTGAGAAGTGGTGAATATAATCTGGAATTTTCTATGAAACCAGTAGAGCTTCATCAAAGCATCTATTGGCTTGAAAAGCAGCCTCCAGTCACTGGCTGGCTGCAATGAATCTCATGGTCACCAAATTATGGTTTGCCTCCTTATTCCTGGTCCCAGCTGATTTGTCACTAATGATTTGCAGCATGGACCAGGAATTTTTCAACCACAGAGTCAGTGCAAACTCTACAGATACATGAGCAGTTTTTGTTTCACTACTTGCACTAGAGACTCCTTCCCAGCTGTGACCTTGATGTCTGGTTGGTGGAATGAAAATGTTTGAGGTGTAGTGGCATTACTAGGTGGTAGCAGAGGTTAAAATAATATTTTGTTTAAACTTTATGTCTGGTGTCAACAAATAATGAATAACTCTTAGCATAATCTGTGAGCCCACTGTTTTTCATCACTGCAGGGAATTTTTCACAGGACTATATTTCTACCACAGTCTGGATGGCAACAAAATTTCCTTGATGAAACTTTAACTGAGGACTAAAGCCTACAGATACAATAAAGAGAGTTTTCATCATTTATCACCATATTATTTTGACAGTCATCAAAATCTTAGAAGCAAATTGAAAGACCCTTGCTGTTAACACAAAGGAAAAATCACTTAATGGAACACTGTAACCTTTATTCATTTAGAAGGTTCTTAATCATGAACAAAGATCCTCAATGAAGCAAGGTGTAAATGAAATAAAGGAACAGGTTAGAGGTAAAGAAGTAAGAAACAAAGAGGAAGAATTCCAAGAGTTTTTGAGAAAGTGGAAATTTGCTCCTTAAAAAAAATATGTTATGCCTGTTAAGAGAGACTTAAGAGGCTAAAGACTTCCATAGCTTAATGGTGTATATACAGAAACATACATCACAATGGCCCTCCCCTTGATTTGCTTATGGCCACACAACAATCATGTGATACAATGGTTTGCCGAGTAATTTTTTTATACATATCTGCCATTTCCCATGTTAGCGCGGTAGCATCAAGAACAGAGGACTGAGCCTTAGAGGGAAAATCCTCACTTGGCCTCCTTCTCCGTTCCTTCTTTTGGAAAAGTAAAACAGGATGGGAGGATTTCCAGCCCCCAACTCCCACCCCTTTTAGTTGCCTTCTATGACACGCAGGGAATACATGGGAAGTATTCTTTCTCCCCTCTCCCCATTAATATATCAAGAGAAGAAACCAGATTAATAGCTACTGAAGGGAAAAAACAACCAGTAGTGACAGTTTGACTAAGGTGAGGGTGTTAAATTGGGTTTCAGATAAGTTAACCTTAACGAGGTTATGTGTACCACCAGAAGACTTGTCAAAAACAAAGTTCACAGAGTTAGTTATGGGGAGATAAGATGTATAAAAGTGCTAAGCATTCAGTGGTAACAGCCAGAGGAGAAGGTGCAATGAGGAAAATGTGCTGGGAGTTGCAATGAGTAAGATGTTTATGAAAGTTGTAGACATATGAATCAATCAGGAGTGAAATTATGTAGCTAGAGTAGTGAAATTATGTAGCTAGAGTAAAAAGGATTAAAGATCAAAAACTAATCCAGAGTTGGGAGAGTGGTATTAACAATCTGGAATTTGGGTACAGTGGATGACAGTTTGTACTTGATCATTACAAATATATATGTGAGGGCTTCGATTCCTACCATCTGTGTTGAGCCTTTCAGTCAACGCCTGTGTTGCAAGTTGAATTCTTTACAGTAAAGGACCTCAGCATGAGGATGAGAGAATGTCACGGCCTTATTGGAGGAATTTCAGCAGCAGAAGGTAGCTAAAAAGTTTGATAAGTTAGAAGGTGAAAGAAAAGAAAAATGAGGTAGTTGGAAGACAGATACCATCAAAGTTTGGAGATGCAAAGTCCATGAGACATGTAACAAGCATGCTGGTATTGAAGCCCAAAATCCTCTTATGAAGTGGAATCATTGATGAATGATATAAATGTGAATTATAAGAAATCTGTGAAATATCAATGGATAGTTTGGTCTCTGAGTAAGATATTAAGAGAAGTACTAGATGGATGGTGTCAACATAAGAAAAGCTAGCAACATGAATGAGAAAGTAGTCTGTGAAACATCACTGGACAATTTGGTCTCTGAGTAAGGTATTAAGAGAGGTACCAGCTAGATGGTGTCAACATAAGAAAAGTTAGCAATGAGAATGAGAAAGTAATCTGTGAAACATCACTGAAGAGTTTGGTCTTTGAATAAGATATTGAGAGAGGTGTCAAGATAAGAAAGGTTAGTAATAAGAATGCTAATTTTAGTTAAATGAATGGAAAAAGATTTGTTTATCAAAGGGGCCCTCCAACACACAGGAAGAAGCAGACAGGACTATGATGATTCTCTGTACAAAAGGGTGCTAGGAACTAACGTCTGTTAGCATGACAGGCTCTTCCGTGTTCATATTTAGTAATTCACAATGAAGAAAGGAAGGGGAAGAGAAAGAATGGTATGAGGGAAAATAAAATGAGTAGAACAGGTGTATGATGCATGGAAGAAGACCAGTATTCAAGTTTTAATAAGAAAGTACAACCACCAATCCTGACAAAGAGATTGTAACATGGTTCTGTGTACCACTTCAACACTATCGACTCAAAATAGAAGAACAGCTTTGAGTAGTTGCATGAAACTATACTTGAAGGAAACAAGGAATTTGGAAGTGTCTCCAGACTACAAAGTTTACAAGCAAAGTGGCATAAACAAACATATATTGAACATGTGAACCTGGATATCTGAATGAGATTAATCAGAGAGGTGACAAGAATAATACTTACCATAAATAGGCTACTGAGTCCCCAGACTACATCCTTTAATCTCCTAGTGGGAGCCCATCCAAGGCCGTCAATGGAGTTTTGCCGAAGAAGTGATAAACAGATTTCACCTTCCTCACTGATGTTTGGATGCCAAAGTCTGGTTTCACATCTAACTACAGGGGGCTGCAAAAGTAAAATAGTCAATCCTAGCGAAATAGTACTGCCTCTCAAAACTATCTAAGCATTTTTTCCACCTTCCTCACTGAAAGTACAAATCGATATATTTCAACTTCTGACCTTTCTTTCTTATATTCATCCAACTATTTATCACTATCCAATATCCCTTTCATTCACACACAAGAAACATGCTTTTAAAAGTCACTTCTTTCATCTTTCAGAACTAATAACGAGCAGTGGTTCTATTATATACTCACCGCTATGTTGTATTCTTCTGGTACGTTAATGCTAAAAACAAAAACACCACCAGACCAGTAGCCCTCAGGAGGAGACACAACAAGACAGAATGAGTGTAGAATATTTGGGTCATCAAATTTTGCGACACATCCTTCAGGTAAATTGCTCTCCATCTCACTTACCTGTTTTAAAAAATATATTCAACGTAATATAAAAAAAACGTACATGAAAATCTAAAGCTAAAGTTACCGAAGGATAATTAAGAATCTTTTTCGGTCTGTAACTCTACAGTTAGTCATCTTTTTACAATTTTACAGCAGGATGGTACAAGCATGGGTTCCTAAAACATTTCAGCTACTGAACATCTTCACACCTTCAGTTTTGAGAAACTGCTTGAAAAAATCATAAAGATTCTGCATGCTGGCATGGATAGTAAATGAGGGAAACAGCCACATCTCATTTGTACTATGAAATCATGTAAAAAGGATGGCAGCTGCCTCATGAAGTATACAAAATGTAGAAAGTAAAAAAATTTGGAAAATATTGAAAGGTATTCAAATAAAGAAAAATAATATCAGAAAAATAAAAAAGTGTGATCTCTGATGTAATAATAATAAAAGACTTAAGAATATGTTTAATGAATGCACTGTAGCATGAATATGATCAAAGAAAGGACAAACCCAAGGGGGAACATGTCTTAAGAGAAGCACAATTTTGCATCCTGAGGAAATGGCATGTCCTGTGAATTCCATGGTAGCATGCTGAACAGAGGTCATATGACACTGATTATTTTCCATTTCTTCAAAGAAATTTTGAGCTTATTTCAAAGTTCTGTGAACAAATTGATTTTACCATTATGGGAAAGTTGTGTTATAGATACATACTGTTACCATATCCAACCTGCCCCTTGAATAAGCTCAGTTAAGAGATTGCGATGTGGCTCCTGCATCGGTGGGGTGATCTGGCAGAGGTGCTCCCATCCAGCGATTACTTTAGTAATTCTGTGTCATTTGTTTGAATGTTCTTTTATTAGTTAACAGCTAGCTTCTTATCATAAGTGATTTGGCTGTCACTTTGGTATCATCTTTTTCACTACTTTGCAGTTATATCATGATATTTCCTAAGATCTAATTGAAGGAGAAATCTCCAGCTGTAAAATCAGAGAAAGCACATTTGAGGTGTTAGGAAACTTCAGTGACAATGGCACCACTGCTCACACTGGCCCATCTCACCGCACAACACTAAAGTAAATTCTTGTCATAATTCTTAATTTTCTATTTCCTATCTACCTAACTACTTATTCACCTTTTATCGTTATATGTATTTCCAAATATGGAGCAGGAATCAATCATGTGCACAGAACCTCCCAGTTAACTAACATGTTAAGAGAGATATGCACAACAAATATTCGCCCTTAGTTAGAATTTTTAAGTCACTGATGATGCGAGAAATACTTAGGAGAAACAGAAAGGCTTGTATGAGGCCAACCAAGAGAAAGGGTATTATTGGGTTGATAAAGGTATTTTAAGGAAGGTGTTGTTAATAAATGATGTAGGAGGAAAGCCGCTAGAATCACCGGAAATCTTTCATAGAGAGACTGACGCAAGCGTGCAAATGTACCTGAGATGTGCCCAGATGTTGGGAAATGTCTCAAAAAAAATTATGCAAAATGTCTTCTCCTGTGATTATGATGTGCTCCACAGAGGTGAAGTATTTATGATAGGTATTCCTTAAGGTAGAATTAGCTAAATTTGAGATGTGTTGGAAAACGAGCATAACCTAACCATGTTATCATGGCTATTTATGTAAGGATTTAGCTTTTCCGATCCAATCAAAGTTTCTCATGCAAAATGAGGTCTATAAAATTACAGAGGATTATCAAGGTTTTCCTGTGTATGACAGGGTTCACTTCAACGAATGAATTTACAAAAATGTGATATGATTTATGAAATTCTATAAAAAGGCTTTCTCTGCTGTGAAGCAGAAACAAAAACACACACAAAAAAACATACATTACTTGTATCTGTTCCAAAGACTCTACTGTTATGCCTCAGTCTGGGATCTTCAAAAACAAAACATTTGGCCCATTTCTTGGTTTGACAATGCATTTCAAACAAGGAAGGGATGCATATATAGATTTTTCCCTTATCTTATGCTTACCAATCATTCTTACACCATTAAGTATTAAAGACTTAAAAACAAAACTTGAAATATCTGGTACACAGCATGTACACACAAGAAGGAAAGTTGGGGCATGGAGAATGTAAAAAGAGACACAAGGAAACAAAGAGCAAGCATAAGCACTGAGAAAATAGATCAGGCAATTACTTAACAGCAGTGTGGAACTGAAAGTCTAGCAGACTTCCAAGTGATATCTAGTGTAACTGTGACTAAGGAAAAAGAATGATTAATATGAAAGAAAAAAGTTAAATCATTTACTTATCCCATACTAGTACTTCTGTCAAAGACTGAAGGTAATTATTCCACTAATGAAATGAACTGAGAGAGATAGTCTTTTATAAATATTACTACAATTTTAATTGTCAAATAACAGTGGCATCCAAATGACAGTCCAACAGTTTCTTAAAATGCTGGCAAAATGCTCCCATACCGTACCTCCTTAACAAGCAGTTGATCTCGAATTGATATGCGCTTCTTTGGGGGCTCTGGTAGCCCTCCCCCTTTACTTGACTTCAACTTCTTCGTTAAAGTAATCATTCCTCTGAAACAGAAAAAATGAGGATTAAACAAAATCATAACAAATATTAGAAGTTTAAAGGTATGTCAGAATAAATGTATTTCAAAGTTTTGTGTTAACATTATGGAATCAGGACAGCAATAAGCAATGCTGTATTTAAAAAAATACATACCAACTAGTTCCTAAAAAACACAACTTAAGTGAATGACTAGAGTGAATCCTATCTTACTTTTGGAAAAGGGGATTACATTTCTGATGAAGATTGCTTAACCTAATTTTCACAAAAATGTAAATACTCTCCCAAGAATATAGTACAATTCTGAAACATTATTAATGAACCAAAGTAAAAATTGAAGTACACAATAAGTATTGTATTTAACTATATGTTAACTGACACTATAACATGTAAGGGATAAGGATATATTCCTGAGTCTTGGCCTGACTGACCCCAGATTCATTTTCCCACTCATTCATGACAGTTATAAGAGGAAAGTTCATACATAATGCACTTAATCAAACAAATTTATAAATGTATATATAAGATATAACTGTACTGTACAAAAAAGAATACAGAAGATGATGAATATCAGGAAGTAGAATACATGCAGACACTAGTGGACTTGAAATCCCTTAAGATTACTCCAAAAATCTGCTGAAGAGGTTTTTAAATTTGCCAGATCTAGTGAATTTCCTACTAATTCAACAGTAGTAAGCTGAGTGAGAGGGAAGAGAGTTGTTTGCTAACACAGTCTCTCATCTCTTATCAACCCTTTCACTGGCTGATGACACATGCTGTATTGCTTAAGCCCTTAGCCCTCCAACCCCCCCCCCCTCATCTTCAGAGCTAACCCACACAGCTGGAACCCTTTATGTGTAGCTGGAAATGCTTAAATAACTTGGTAGCATCTTTCCCTACATGTATAGTATAGGAATATATTGTCCATATATCATGCAAAACAGTTCATCAACTCTGAATGAATTAAACCTAAGCTTTAACCTTGCTAAATCACTAAATCACTTATTTCTCCACACTTCTCGTGTTATTCTTCTTCACTTTCCTCACACAAAATATGTATTGTAAGCGTTCCTCCTCAGTACACGTCATCCAACAATCTACACATTTTTTGCAGGGTCACTGTGCACACATAACCTGCATGTCAAAAGCCTTGCACCCAAAGTGATGAACTGACGGGTGGCAATGGGAGTAGAATTCTTTGCCATGCCTTTGTAGCAATGGAAGATACCTCTAAAAGCTAATAATGCTACAATATATCTACTGGATATTTAAACTGATGTCAGTTGCTATTTGAGGGTTGACAAGCATTTAACCAATAAAGATGAAGCTATAGAATATTAATAATGCTGTAACTCTGTTTGTATATATAAAGCAGGCTATAAGTTAACTGTAATAATTCTCAACCTGCATGACTCTGTGCCTCTTAACTGATGCAGAACTTCATGTGAATGTCAAAGTGGATGAAAATTTCAAATGTCATTAATTTCAAAAGGCTTACATATGTAATCAAAACTTTCCATACGTTTGCTCGCTTTCATAATTTTGTTGGGAAAGAGGACACTAGATTGTTTTGATCAATATTTTGTGGATGTGAATCACTACAAAAATGCAATCTTTATCTAACAATCACCCTCATGTCTTTAATTCCCTTAATCATTTTGCTACAGTTATGACAACTGTTTCTTCCTGAACTTATAATCAAGAAATCGAACAAGGCAATAATGAAATGCGTGGAACCAATCACTTTCAAGGATATTACCTAATGATTTTCATGAAAGGCATTCCTGCTTAAAATGGGCTGTCACAGCATTACATAATCAGTTTTCATCACACCATATTTTTTTACCTGTCACTGATGTTTACATTTTCTAGCATGAATTCATCAAATTGTTTCTCACAATCACTGTCATCTTTAGCTGAGAAGGTATATGTAGGAGCTTTTGATTGGTGCATAGTCATCAACACCCAAGTATGGCAGAACATGCAATAATACCATGCTTTTACTTAATGTCAATCACTTGACAAAAAATCAACTATGGAATAAGTTTAACTGGAAATATCTTGACATCAGGAACATCACTTCAAAAATCATCCACCGATATATAGCACGGAGCCCTCACCATTATCTTCACTCATTTCATAATGCAATTTACCAAAGTCCTTGTTGTCCACGATTGTAATCCATACCATTTCTACATCAGCGAATATATGATACAAATGACCTGTTCTTTTATCAAAAAACCTGGTGCAAAATGGCTATTCTGAAAACCCACACAAAAATCTGCGGCTAGTACAGAAACAACACCTCTACCCAACCCCAATCAAAGAATAACCTATAGCCTTTAAATCCCCGCTCTATTTATAGCCTCAAATAACCTCAATCCCCAATGTAGTACAAGCAAAAAAAACACCACCGCCCATAGCCACTCACACCCGTGTGGATGCCTGGGAAAGAACCGCACATCATCAATGAACATCAAGGTATAATAGGAAAATAATTTCATGGGACCAACGTTACCAGGTTCGCCCTGCCAGAGCCAAACAAACAGTGCAGCGTCTGGCAGGGAGATACGGGCCACACATGACTACCAAGACGCGAAACTCGCTCAAATTACTTTATAATCACTACTTGGCATCTGTCCAGTTATTAGTATTAAAAATAGATACTTGACCACATGGGTGATCGTGGTCAAGACTTTCGGACGACGTTTATGGCATTTATGACCTTGGGCAGTTGGATAGGTTTAAAGCTCAAAGAGCTAAAGGCAACCACATGTTTGGCAAGTGTGGTTGTGGCCTTAACACCTGAAGAATGTGCTTAATTTAAAGATTTCTTCAAGTCGTTTAAAGCTCGATTGACCCCTGACAACTGAAAGGCCTAACACCCACATAAGTAGTGTGAACGTGTAAGCCGTATGTTTTTAGAATCATCTTTGCACTCCAGAAGGTGTTTAAGGTTCCTCAGATTGATGGTGACAACTTGCCCTTGGCGGCCTTTAACGACCTTGGAAGTCGATAGGTTGAAAACCAATGGAACCAACCAAGCTAAGATACATTACTCACGATCTACATGAGACTAGTTTAGATTTCACATAAAAGAGACTTGATTATGAATATAGGGAATTACAGAAAGAGCCTACTTAAACCAGCGTCTTCTTATAAATACACTATCAATATTAGACCTGATTTTCATTACTGGGGAAGGATATTATTCATAATGAGCCTCAAGAACACGTGAGTTCTGAATGAAAACGTTGACAACTGTAAAACTCGTAGAATTATAGATCATATGGCTGTGAAAAATTACAGTAAATACGAACATTTTTCATAGGTGAAATAGACTGATTCTTCATAAGTGACTTAAGAGGAAACACATCGTAGTTGAAGGCTCTGGCCGTAATTAACAAATAGTGATATTTTTCTACACCTCCTTATGTAAAAGTATTAAACGTAGTCATAGCTTTACAATGGACACGCATTGAATTAATCGCTCCATTCCCGAAAAGTTTCAGAACTTCAACTAATATAGCCAGAAGCTCATAGCGATGAACGAAATGCAGAAGGTTCAAAGAAAATGAAATTCCGGAAATAAAATTCAACTCTGCGTTCACAACTCACAGGCATTCGTCAAAAATATCGTACATTATCAACAAATATCGATATTTATGCATTACACTGCGTAACACATGTTCACCATGCTAATCAAACTGTCAACAGCGTGAAAAGTTTAAAGTGTAGGATTTAAAGGGACGCCATGCAGCCTGATATTGCCAATTAGTAAATATCAATTTGTTTTTATGATTGTTCTCAGTGCATTGTAATATACAATACATTTTCTAAGCACAAAATGTCACTATAATGTTTTTGAATTATCTACGTAATTATAGAATGAATGTTACAAGAGGGAGAAAGAAAAAGATAAGTGAATCCCTAACTGGACGTTAAAGGTCAGCTGACTGAGTCATTGTTTATGTGTGAAATTTCAGCCAGCCACCATGAGAGGGCAGCATCGTACTGGAGGACCCCCCCCTCCCTTATACGCTAAGTCTTGTAGCACCATTTTCAGTTTCAGTTTTAATACTTTATTCCTTGATAGTTGAGGGATGGCTGGCGAACCATGCTGGATATAAGAACTTTTACTCGACGCCTACGGACTGTAGAGGTATTTGTCGGTGAGAAGAAAGAATTGCGGTATAAGTTATCTTACGAAGTTGAGTACGTACGTGGTCAAATTTTTATTTTCTGTTCGTACAACGTCCTGCATCGTCTGTTAACGCCATCTATGAGTTATCAGTATAACTATTAGTAAGATTACTGCCACACTTCATCCTCAGTAATCACGTCAATCTTAGACAATATTCGAGTCTTGGTATATGTTCATATTGATGCTCTTCGGACAGCGATAAGGGAATAACAGTACAAACAAGAGGTTATTTAATGTTATACACAGGTATCGACGTTTTATACCATTTTACGGAAATGATACATCGGTTTCTTGGTTTGGAAATTGATTAGCGTAAATATTTCCACCGTTGCGGGATTGTGTGTTTTTCTGTATATGGCTTCTTGACATTCTTCTATGTTTATGGTTAATTGGATTTGCTTTTTGAGAACGAGAAAGTGCTGTTGACAGCATTATTTGATTTATGATTAATGATGATGACATTACCTATGTGATCTGATCTGTTTTAGGGCATCAAATGTCATTTTTGACAAAATTAACATTTTCAGCCTGTGATGTTTTGCCGACAAGTTTATTTTCCACCATATTACTTGTTTTAGTAGAAATATGCTCGAAGGAAAAAAGTTGTTATATATCTATGGGAAATATAAGACCCATGGCAACTGTTCTATTTATTGTACATGACTATTTCGTAAGGGAAATTTTTGTACTTGAAAAACATCCACTTTTTAGTTATGTTGGAAAGTAGGCTGTGGTGTTATTTCATCGGGATGGCAGTTTGGAAATTCGTAAAACTTGAAAGAGAAAGCATCAAGCTCTTAGTAATACCATAAGATTAATTAATGAGCTAGTCTCTTAACAGTAGTACAGATGTTTTACACTGTCTCTTGCAGTTCTCTTGGATTTGGGTGGATTTCTGAGTTTAGGGATACCGGTGTTAGCATACAGTTTAGGTGAAACAGTTGTGGATCGTAATATATCTGCATAATTTTCAGGTAACAGTAAAGATTGGGCAAGTGCTAGTTGCCAGGGCTAGTTGGGTAAGGTTTCCTTATGTTGACTCTTGAACATAGTATACCAACCCTTCCTTTTCCTTAACCCCACATTTTCCCTGATTTTCATAGCGTTCCCCACTATTGACTTACCTATCAGCATATTAAATAAAATGATGATCCAAATCATGCTCTGCCATATTTATTTCATTCTTCACACACTAGTACCATTGCAAAATAAAAGTATTCATATTCCAAAGCAAATTCTTTGGCCCACCAAAACTGGACCTCTATTGACGTACTGTTAATTTCAAGCATGGTAGTAATTGATACCCTTTAAAAGAAAATTTGTGGTGGCCATGAAGATTTCTACAAATATCTGTTTTGGTCTGTAGAAAGATATACAATTCTCATTTGAATATCTAAGCCCAAGAGGAGTCAATAGGATAATCATGGACTTTTTTTTTTATAAATATCTAACCAGTGGAATGAAGTAACCTTAATGATTGTAGAAAACTCCATAATGGAATGTTGTAATCATCATGGTTGTATTATTTCCAATTTCCACCCAGTTTGTTTGAAGAAACACATAGGAAATCAAGAAAGGAAGCGAGGAGGACATTGAAGTGCAGGGAAAGTGTTATGTTAAAACGGTTGAATCAACCCAACCCTCAATTAGGGGGCTCCACCTTTCTACTCCATGAACCTAGCTTACTTCAGCCTCGCCAGGATATGTGCAGAAACAAAAAATATTTAATGAGCAGCCTGGACACTGGTTAGTTATCTCATGAATGATTCAAGTTACTAATCACTTGGTGTTTTTTTTTTCTTGTATAAATCTTTGGAAATTAGCTTTGTTGTATATTATTGTCTTTAAACAAAAATGATGATTATAAAACTTGCCTATATATTGATTAATGAATAATGGAAACATGGTAATGAGACATTAACAACAGATTTTTATAAAGCTAACAGATTCTGTGGTTCTTCTGATGCATTATTGAAAATAAACATGGCTACAACTAGAAGCTCTCCTTTGATGAATCCTGCTGGACTTTATATTATCCAGTGAATTTTAAGAACCTGATCTTTTGGCTATGAAGGTCAGGGAAAGTGTTAGGTTAAAGATGTAAAAGTCACTGAAATAGATCAGAGAATCAGTAGACCAAGTGAAGACCCGAGCTACCGTAGTGGCCATCACTCATTTAATTTCCTTGTTATTTGTACATTATTTGGTCATTAAGATCTTATATTCACATTTTCATTTTAGCATTATGTTTATTCCTTGACTGACAGATGCATACCAGTGCATATTCTTCACCATGTTGCAAGATGCAGCAGATGACAGTATTCTTTTAATATTTTGAAAGCGACACAAATTTATGGTTTAACTTGGTTCCTAGATGATCAGGTGAGGGTATTTTAGGTTCTGTTGATTACTGGAAGTGGTTATCTGCTTTTACATTTGTTAACACCACATTTTCCCTAAGCATCTTAGTCCTTCCCATATTTATTAACCAACCCCAAGGGGAGGATGAACAGCAGAGTTGACTATGGGCTGACTTACATGCCTAGAATTCCAGCCAAGGTTGGCCCATGCTTGAATTCATAGTGAGCAACACTAACCAATATCCTGTGGAAGAGCATAGCAATGAACTAGATATGACTAGAGAGCAATGAGAGTAAAGTCCAAAAGGAGAGGTAAAAGTATGATATATTGCAGTAAAATTAGAATAAATGAGAATTTTAAGAGGAAAAATGAATCAGAGTAGATTTAAGTAACAAGAGAAACTGGAAGGAGGTGAATAAAAGAAATGTAGATGTAGGGAGGAAAATTACAATAAACAAGTTTGGGGGAATGCTGATAAAGGATGAAGTACCATGGCTGTCCAATACCTAGTGAAAAGGGGCTCTTGTAAATTCATAGCTCTCTCGAGTTAGCCAAAAATTTCTATGCCTGGCTATTTCTGACAATGTTTTTGTCTGAGCTCTGTATCTCCTTAGGAGTGCCACCTAAAGATGATCTCGCTACCAGAATCAATGCATTAATCCCAACTTATGTTTCTCCAGATTTAGATGTAAAAGAAACTTTCCTTTGACCAATGTTCTCAGTCTTAAGTGGTGCTAACAGTCTCCAGGTGGGATTAGCAACCCATGTGTGAACACTCCCTCAGCTTTGCTTTGTCTTTGTTAATTCCTTGGATTCTTTTTTAACCTACCTCAGCCTTTTTTGGACCCTTACCTCAAAGTCCTATATTCTGGTATTTCAACACAATCTTCCTCAAACTATGCAATAGACAGAGGTTTGGAGAACACTTAAGATATCTTACATACCTCTTGCCTTTCTATTCAAAGGCAGTATCAGTCAGTCTTATAATCATTACAAGTGTTCCTTGTGAGGAGTGTCACATGTCATAGCGTAACCATCTTGGACACGACGGTACCAGCCTTGGGCATGATGGCCTGGCCTTTGGACCGACCCTTTCGGCGCTGGTCATAGGCCAGGCCGTACCTGGAAGTTATGGAAACAATATATTTAGAGTTCTTATGTAGCATGTTTCTTCACAAATACATGCCTAGGGAAATTACTGCCTTTTAAAAGCACTTCTAGAGCAACCTTTATTTGGGTTTAGGAAGAGAATAGAGCATAAGGCCTACAGAAATGTGTGATACATACCTTATTATGAAAGTAAAAAGAGGTCACACATAAAAGCCCTAAACTCTCTCCTTTTATGTACTCATGAAAATTTACCACTCATTAAGATAAACCACATATAACAAATAACAGTTTCCTTTTTTTCAGAGCCCCAGATCATCTGTTTCCTAAATCAAGATATGAAAATTATAACTGCTGTCTTCTAGCATTTTAAAAATGGATCCAGCAGAGTGTTTAGATAACAAGCAATGGTATGTTCCTGGAGATTTCAACCCTCTCTCTGATGAAGTAACTGAGTATATAAGAAAATCTTTGGGACCTATCATCCAGAGCTGCCAAGATCATATCAGTGGAAGTCAAGATGTTAATTTACGCACCAAGGAATCAAGCATTTTAGAAACTAATAAGTTAAACTGTGATTTGGACAGATCTCTCTGTAATTTATCCATCCCACCCAAGTTCACCACTGTTCGAGTTAATTTGATGAATACTACTCTCAATGAAGTTTTAATCCTTATTGAAGAGCATATTAGATATCAGTACATGAGCAAAACTACTCCATTACCTTTAGTTTATCCACATCACACACTGCCAGATTTACTAGTTATAGAGTCTCTTGGTATTCATAAGGTACAACCAGCAACTAAAGAAGTAGTAGTTGGACGAATGTGTGGCTCCGCAGTACTACGTGGAGCAGATGTATATGCTCCTGGTGTTTTAGGAGCCTCACCAGACCTTCAAGTTGGAGAATCAGTGGCTGTGTATGCTGATTTAGATGATTCTTGTTTAAGAGGATGCAAGGTTTTCAGTGGTCAGAAGATGTTTATCGGTAATGGTACATCCATACAAGGTAGGAAAGATCTTTTTAAAGATCCAAAAGGTACTGGATTAGCAGTTTCACTAAAAGAGCAGATATTTGATTCGCCAAGTTTAGGAGGTTTTCTCTCAGATTTGTTATTCCTCCAGAACTTACCATCAGTATTATGTGGTCACATTCTTAAGCCTGATAAACAATCAAAAGTATTAGATATGTGTGCAGCCCCTGGTGGGAAAACAACACACATAGCATCACTTATGTGCAACACAGGACTTGTCATTGCCATTGATAGGTCACAAAATAAAGTTGACCAAATTATATTCAATGCAAATAAACTAAACCTCTCAAACATAGCAGCCTATAAATATGATAGCACAAGACTGTGTGTTGAAGCAGACTTAAGTTGTAAAAAAACGTCTGAAACACATAGTGATAGGGAAGATCAAAGATTTATGTTGTATGCA
Source organism: Panulirus argus (assembly GCA_038088735.1). NCBI lineage: Eukaryota > Metazoa > Arthropoda > Malacostraca > Decapoda > Palinuridae > Panulirus > Panulirus argus. Next base: position 3,161 of record JAYMFT010317303.1, on the reverse strand, counting down.
CCACCATATAAGCCATCTTCATTCAAATGGATATTACTTGATGCTCCATGTAGTGCATTAGGTCAGCGACCTCAGACTCAAACCAAAACAAACCAAAAGGAACTACGATCATTTCCAATTGTTCAGCGTAAGCTTCTGCAGAATGCAGTGCAATTACTTGAACCGGGAGGCAAACTTGTATATAGCACGTGTACCATTCTCACAGAGGAAAATGAAAAGAATGTCAAATGGCTTTTAGATACTTTTAAAGATATGGAACTAGTAGACACTGTGCCCAAGCTTGGAAAGCCAGGACTGCTACACTGTGGCCTTGACAGAGAACAGTGTGAAAAAGTGCAGAGATTCCACCCACTTCCAAGCACTGCCATAGACACTAAGACTGTTGATGAAGATACAATAGGTTTCTTCATAGCTGCATTTAAAAAATTATAATTATGTATCTTATGCAAAGGCAGTGGTATCTAAAGAATGTAAAAGATAGTCATAGAAATTTATCAAAAAGGGCTGAAGGCATATCTTTAATTCTTATGAGGACATTTATTTATAGACTTACTTCGTCAACTTTTAGTGTCAACTAAACCTTTCATTCAGTTTTTATGTCAAATTACCTTTGTTCATTAATTTTTCATAGTTTCTTTTTTATATAGGGCTGGCATGAATGCCTTCGAAACTAGAAGGAATGTAAGCATCATGACTAACTATCAGTAATATAGTTATTATTCATTATTTACATGTTATTTGTCATAAGTTTGATTATGATAATATGTCTTCTGTAGGGCCTGTATATACATTTGTAAGTTATATTCAGTATTCCCCATTTGTTAAATTAACTGTATTCAGAAGTTTTTATATGAGTTAACTAACTCAAAGGAGTAGTTCATAATACTGCATTTAACTAACTCAAAGGAGTAGTTCATAATACTGCATGTTTCTATCTCATTGTTTACTGTTAGCTTATAATAGGATGATAATGTTTTTCCTTTTCTTATTTGTATGATTTTCACTGAATCCCAGAGTCACTTACCTTATTTTCAGATATCATCTAGACTTGGCCCAAAGAATATAGATGTGAGGAAAAGTATTTAGATTAATTAGGAAAGCTCTTCAAGATTCCATTAGTACTGGATTGGCAGTTTCTTTCAAAGAGAGAATATCTGACTCCCCAAGTTTAATTTCCTCTCAGATTTGTTGTTCCTCCAGAAAACTTATGATTAGTATTATGTGATCACATTTTTTGACCTGATAAACAAGCAAAAGTGCTAGGTATGTTTACAACCCTTGGTGGGAAAACAACATGTACTGCATTACTTACATACAATACAGGGACTTGTTATTGCTACTGAAAGGCCACAGAGTAAAACTGATGAAATTATATCAAATGCAAAATCCTAGACATGTCAAATATAACTGCACATAAATTTGATAATACAAATTTGTGTTAAAACAGACTTAATGGTAAAGATATGTGTGAATTGTGTAGTGATGCTGAAGATCAAAATTATATTGCATACACCACCATATTAGCCATCTTCATTCATTTGGATATTACTTGATGCTCCATGTAGTGTATTAGGTCAGTTGTCCCAGATTCAAACACTTAAACCAAAAGGAATTACAGTAATTTCCTGTTGTTCAGCTTAAGCTTATGCAGAATATATTGAAGTTACTTGAACTAGGAGGCAAACTGTATGACATGTACCACTCTCACCGAGGAAATGAAACATGTAGACATTACACCCAAGCTAAATAAGTCAGGACTGCTACACTGTGGGATACATGGAGAACAATGTGCAAAAGTGCTGAGATTTAACCCACTTTATAGTGCTACTGTAGACACTGAGAGTGTTAGTAAAGAATCAATAGGTTTTTTCAAAGATGCAATTTAGAAATGATAGTGTTAATTTATTGGAAACTTTATAAGTGATGTCTAAAGAAGATAAAACATACAAAGTAATAGAAATATGTATAAATGAGCTTAAGGCATACCTTGAACTGATATTTGTGCATTTATTTACAAATGTGTCTGCAGCTCCTATTCTCAGTGAAACCCATCTTAACTAGTTTTTATCGTCAGATTACCTTTATCTACATATATTTCCTTGTTTAGCGGTCAGGCATATTCTCTTTTACTTAGCTCAGGCATAAATATATTTAAAACAATGAAACTGAAGTAACATGACCCAGTGTTTGTAAAGTTAATAGGACCAGTGTAAATTTTGTATTATATGAGTGAAATGCTGAGACTGTAAGTATTTCTTATGTATAGAGCCTCTAATACAAAAATCTTTATAATATTTCCCCTGACTTTTAAAGGAACAGGTCATTATGCTGTAGGTTTGTATCTCCCTTTAATTTTTAGTTTACACTATTATTAGATAATGTTTTAATTTGATTGAGTAAGCAATTGAAGGGTAAGAGAGATGTATGGTAATAAAAAGAGTGGGGTTGAGGGAGCTGAAGAGGATGAGTTGAAATAGTGTGGACATATGGAGAGAATGAACGAGGAAAGGTGGACAAAGAGGATATACATGTCAGAAGTGGAGGGAACAAGTAGAATGGGGTGACCAAATTGGAAGTGTAAGGATGGAGTGAAAAAGATTTTGAGCAATCAGGACCTAAACAAATGGGTGAAAGACATGCATGGAACAGAGTGAATTGGAACAATGTGGTATACTTGGGTCAACATACTGTCAGTGGACTGAACCAGGGCATATGAAAGGTCTTTGGCAAATCATGGAAAGGTCTGGGGGCCTGCATGAGATAGGGAACTATAGTTTCGCTGCATTACACATGACAGCTTGAGTATGGATGTGAGCTGATGGGGCCTTTCTTTGTCTGTTTCCTGGAGCTACCTTGCTGCCGTAAGGGGCAGCAATCAGGTATTGGGGGAGAAGAAAAGAATGTATATGTTATCTTTCTTTTCTTTCATGCTTTTATGCTGTTTCATATGGGGCAGGGTGGTGTAGGGAATGGATGACGGCAAACAAGTAAGAATATGTTTATGTCTATATATTATTATTTTATTTATTTTATTATACTTGATCACTGTTTCCCGCATCAGCGAGGTAGCGCCAGGAAACAGATGAAGAAAAACCCATCCCCCCGCATACACACATATATATATACATGCACACATATGCACCGTACATATATATATATAT
>JAYMFT010317292.1:0-10045 GCA_038088735.1 Panulirus argus | reverse complement strand
ACACACACACACACACACACACACACACACACACACACACACACACACACACACACACACGCACACACACACACACTTTATTCAGTGGACATTTATTTGTGAAAATCCCTTTGACACACTTGTAAGTATAAGGAGTCCCCAGCATTTTCACATTCTCACACATATATTACCAATCCAAACATATGCCAGTAAACACACTCACTAAAGTCACAGAAGCCCACAGTTACCATCTCGTCACAGATATTTCATCCTAATCCCAGTGAAAAGAATGTGTGTGTGTGTGTGTGTGTGTGTGTGTGTGTGTGTGTCCCTATCTAATTGTGTGTTTATGTCTGAGCATTAGCCAGAGACAATGACGATTGCAGTTTTATGAGAGTATGTTTTCCCAGACGCGAAGTCCATGTGTGCGCACGTGTGTTTCTGGATATATTCATGAGTCGTTGGCCATGATAAGCCATCATGTGTGAGTGACTTCTCTCTTTGTCATCGTTGTGGTCTGGGCCAACGGCAATACGTCGCTGTCTCCGGCCTGGCCAGCCCACCTGCTGACCCACAGGAGTGGTCATAGTTTTCATGACCGCGTCCGGGCTAGGATCCTCCCTACCTGCTACAGTTGATGTTTGTGGCTTCCTTTCTGCTTGTTCCGGGAAGAAAGCTTCAGGTGTGAGACTTTTAGTAGACAAAATCTCTGCCTGAGTCTGGGATAGGAAAAGACAATACCAGTCTGAGACTTTGAGTTCAAAACTGTCAGTCCACAGTTGCTTCTGTCATTGACAGTTGCTTTTGTCTCTCCAGATTTGCTTCTCTTAGTCCACAGTTGCTTCTGTTAGTTTGGTCCATTTCTTCCCGTAAGTCCTTTGTCAAAGTCGTCTTGTACTCTTGTTTCTTTGGTTTCTCGTCGTTCACTCGTTTCTTTCTTTGATGTTTTTTTGATGCGCAATTTTGGTTTCTGTCCGGGCATATCAGCGAATCACAGTAATGTGAGGCTTCTAATGTGCTGCTGTCTTTCCTAGCTTACCTTCCAAAATATGAAGAGTTTTAGTAGTTATACAAGAGATATGTAATATAATGACACTGAAATGACCCCCGAAAAATTTAAACAGAAATGACATTGAACCTCCAACAAAACACATGAGCATCTGATTATCTCACACACTTGATAAATTTATAGGAGAGGAATTATTCGGTGTGTTTGAATATGTGGCTGAAAAAACGAGTCAGCCGGAGACCATTAGGAAGCGCAGGAAGCACATAAGAAAGAAGCAAGTTGTGAAATGCAGAAAGATTATGTTAATGGAATGGTAAATGGAGACAGGAATTATATAACGGATTTATTTAACGGATAAGGAGTTATTTATAGAGGAGATCTATCTTTGGGTTTATCTGTACATCAAGAGTGACTATAGGGAAAGAGACTCATCTGAATATGAGACGATATCTCTAGGAAGAAGTAAGAAACGGTGAACTACTGACTCTAATGTACAGATGCGGCCGCCCCAAGGCAGGACCCTTGATCAAGAGACATGTATCCAGGTATAGAAAATGACACTGACACACAGGAGACGACAAAAAGATACAAGAGATGACATAAAGATACAAGAGATGATACGATAATGTGAAGAAGTGATACATACGGATATCTAATGTACATTCAGCTGGACCATAAGATAAAAGTGTAATGCGGATCAATAAAAGTTATTAATGAACTGGTGATTTTCTTATTTCTGTGGAAGAAATTATATAATGATAAGCCTTTTGATTTACTCAGGATTTGTAATGTTACTCATCCAGGAATTCACCCATAAGAACTTGAACTATGAGAGGTAATGCTTTTGTTTACCTTACCGAGATGTCTCAGTAGCCACTATGAAGGACTAAAGCATTTCCATCGTAAAAATTCATAGTCTTAAGCCCTTAAAGGACAGCGTATATAAAACGGATAGTTGATGTGCTGTTTCCTTGCTGAAAAATAACAGCGCTGATAGTAAGTCTATGGTTATCATATTGTACATCATAGTCATCTTTGTGAGAGAGCTGTGAGCGGGATGGGAGAGGTGAGAAAGCTGTGAGCGGAATGGGAGAGGTAAGAGAGCTGTGAGCGGGGTGGGAGAGGAGAGAGAGTTGTGAGTGGGCTTGATGGATGATGGGCGTGGTGGAAGGCAGGGGGCGGGGCCGGGTTGAGTAGGTACTACGTCTCGCCTGACGCTCCCATATCCCGGCCTCTTTATCAGTCTCATCCAATCTCAAAGCATCATCTTCCCTTCGACGGTCACTATAAGCACGACTATCCTCGTCATGCTTCACCGTGTAGTGTCATGGTTGATGACATCACACTACTCTGGCGCAGCATCTCCCACTGCCACCATTATCTCCCAGATACCACCTCATCTTCCCAGTAACCCTCCTCTCCGCCCACCATTCATGCAAGCCGTGTCTGCCCGCCCACCCTACGCCCACAACACACCAAAGTCCACCCATTATTACATAACATCTTTATTACTTATCAGTCAGATGCGGGCACCTACCCGCGATCGCCTGTCTTTATCACGTTTGAGGCCCTTCTTTCATTCCTTCATTTTCACCCCTTCTTCTGTTAGTTTACCTTTATATGATCTGTAATACTATTTCCTTCGGCTTTCGTTACATTGCCTACTGCCTTTTCTTCTCTCCGTTTCTGTCTTCCTTATCCTCATTTCGTTTCAATCATGAACTATATTTTCACCCTCATAATCATCACATTCTTTCTGCTATCACTATGCAGCATTCCAGGTAGTACCGCGAACTGTTTCACCGAACATCTTGCACTGCTTTACTAACATCTCATTATGTTGTAGCTAACATCAGGAGCTGTTACAGTTAGTGGATGGAGTTGCTTCAGTCTGTGTGCACACCAAATGAAATTACTTCACAACAACGTTCTGTTGCTTACTAGGTGGAGTCTAGGGATCCACACTCATTACTACCGGGCTCCACTAAATGTTTGATTAGTAAATGAATAAATAAGCAAATGAACAGATGTTGACCTGCAGCACATCTTTAACACATTTGTGTAATGACTGTAAGTGTCGAAGGACAGGATGACACATTTAATGAAATTCTGTGTATTTTGTTCTATTCTGTCAACATTTGTTCAGAGAATTCATTAGAATATCAAAAAAAAACTTTAAAGAAGCCAAGTATGAGGTTATCCAGAGTGTGTGTGAGAGAGAGAGAGAGAGAGAGAGAGAGAGAGAGAGAGAGAGAGAGAGAGAGAGAGAGAGAGAGATTATTCTATCATATATTTCTTTTCTGTTACTTCAACTTGAGCTTCTTTTTTCTCTTCAGATTTAGTGCTGACTCCTTTTTTTTCTCCGACTGTGGATCCGAATGTCACTCAGCACAAACAGTTCTTTAAGTCAACACAAACAAACAGGAACTGAGGTTAACACAAACAGACTTTGCTTTCAGCACAAAGTCCCAGACGTCAAGAAACGCGTCCTAAGGTCAACACAAATAGGCTCAACGGTCAATATAGGCACAATTCAATACAAACGAAGAGACTTTGAGGTCAACTGGCCCTGGGAGTCAACAGAACCTGAGGTCAACACAAACAATTACTGTTTTCAATGCAAACCAACTGCCTTACATAACCTTACTTAACGCTTGGACCATTCACTCATTAATGAACGAGCATAATTAACTGATTGGTCATTAGGTAGGCAGTTATATATATTGTTCATTAGGCAGGGAGTTAATTCTACATATGCAAACAACTTATTAGAGGGTAGTTAACTGCTGTGAAATATACACCGCTTAGGTAGTTAGGCCTTTAGTTTATTTTTGAGAAGACTGGTGTTGGGAGGGATCCTGCGATGGTTCCCGCGCTCTGATCTTTAATTGTTGGGTCTGTGGAGGTAACGAGGCGTGTGTCCTTAATTAAAGAGCTACTTAGAGCAAGAACATTTTCTGTGTCGGAGAGCTCATTAAGCTCACCTGTAACTTATTGGATACACAGGTAAAGCCATCTAATGAACGAGGTATTTAGGGTTGTGATTACTGAGGGAGGCAGGGCGAGAGGATGATGGCGGGAAGAGAAAGGAAGATAATGAAGCAGAGGAGGGACCGATGAGGTACAGAAATGAAAAGGAAGAATTGGTGTGCAACATTGAAAGAAAGGGGACGAAGAAAATGGAAATAAGCTGAGTAGACGCTCGCCTGTACTGATCGCAGGCATGAGGGAGGATAGAATACGTAGGTCTGAAAGAGCTGTGTTGCGGTAAGGAGGGGAATGCCGCGGCTCTTAACCTTAGGGCAGGCAGATGACCGGGGAGAGACGGGGTAAGGAAAGATAAGGAAACATGAAAAGGGAGGAAACTACCGGCAACGAAAAGGTGAAACGGCTCTGTTGTCACTGAGGCGAGGCCGAATTGCATATTCGTTTGAAACCTAATCGGTTTGATGATGTGGAACAGCTAGTGGAACGCCTTCCTTACTTGTCTTACGCATGTGAAACCACCTCTTCGTATTCCTCTTCGACATCTTTCAGTATAGAATTGAAAGGGAAGAACACTAGATATATGTATTCATAATCTAACACAGATAATTTATATAAACTTATTTATCAGGATTGACAAGAATATCTAAGATTTTGAGGTTTATTTCAAGGTCTGCTAAGCGTGAACAAACTGATATCCATGAATAATGTCATGATCTCAGGGGTGTCGTCGTGAGACAGCTTTTTTATTCATATGTGTGCAGTTATTACGAAAAACAAAGAAACATTAAGAATGATCAGAGAAAGAGCTTTTGTTAACAAATTTGAAATATGCTCAGTGGACCGTAAACAAATTTCAAACAGTAAGGGCCACGGTCCTGGTGGACGCTCCAGCCTTGGGAGTGTTCCTGAAAATAATCAACAAAAATGTAAGAAATCTTACATGAGTATAGTTAGAGTAAACAGTGCACCTGACTCATTTACACGTCATCTAAGGCGAGTCAAGCGCCCGGCCTGAGGAGAATGGTCCAGCTCCCAGCCTGCCCAGTATGGTCTTCTAGCCTGGTCCAGCGGCCAGCGCAGCCCCGGCCACGTATATAATGAAACAGTTGACCCCGTCAGTCGCACATCCCGCGTAACTCAGGTCATAAGTCAGGCAAGATCAGCACCTACATTTACCGGCGACTGAGCTGGTTGACCCCTGGTAACCCACACATCAGCCTGGGCAGTAAAGTAACCAACCCCCTGTGAGGACCACGCAGATCCTCCCGTGAGTGGCCCGGGGCGGCCCGGGGCCGGCCAGGGGGCGGGGCCCTGGCTGGCGGGCGCATGACAAACGAGTGGGTGGCAGCGGGGCGGGTGCGGCGTGCGGATATTTATGCTCGGCGGGTAGGCTGCCTCCAATTACCCAGCAGGGTTCGTCTCCCTGCGTCCACCCGCCTGTGACCCCATCGTTACTCTCCTTGATGGATGTCTGGCCTGCCTGCTCTTCCTCACTCCCTTTCCCTCCATACCTCCCTTATCAATACCCATCCTTCCTCCTTTTAATCCTCGCCATTACCTTCTCTCCTTCTCCTCTCTATATCCGGACTGCCTTCCCCCCCACCGCCAACCCCCACTTCCATTCATGTCTTCCATCGTGCTTGCCTCCTATCTGGATCCTCTCTTATCCAAGTACACGGTCCTTCCTTTCCTCATTTCTTTCCTTTATCAAGAACTTTTCCCTTCTCATCCGCAGCCTTATAGTGACCCACTGTCCTCAGCGGTACCCTGCCCTTCTCGCCCGTACCCTTCCACCCTCACCAGTAATATTCCCTTCCCATTTAAACTTTCCTTTGTCACCAGTGCCCTTCTCTTCCCGTCGCTGCCCTTCCTCCCTCACTAGCGCTCCAGTACCCGCCGTTTGCCTCTCATCTCATTCCTATAGGGTTACCAGAGAGACGTGGAGTTTAACGGGTTTTCATCATGTATGGAGCGTAACATGCATTTATCAGGTGTTGACTCTGGAAGGTGTTCATCACCTGTGGACCTTGGCAGGTGCTCATCATCTGTGGAGCGCGGCAGGTACTCATCATGTCTGGAGCGTGGCAAGGGTTCATCGTGTGTGGAGCGTGGCAGGGGTTTATCAGATCTTGAACGTGATGTGTGATCTTCACGTGTGGAGGCTTACAAGTTTCCTTCATAGGACTACCTATGACTATGCACGTCCTGGCCCTCCCCTGGGGTGCTTAGCTGGCATCAGATGAAGTAGCAGCCAACATCTGTCATCCTATGGTCCTCATATGTTTGAGGGTCAACGACTGCTGAGAAGAAGGATGCTCTATGGCCTGGTCCAAGTACCGGGTTGAACGAGTCACCATCTCTGGCTCTTGTATAACTACTTCTTCAGTATTTTTAACGTGTTGTGACCCCTGGTCTTATGTTGTGTCACGTGACGCTTGCATCATTAGTCCACAGAAAGTTTTCCTTGCCTCTCCTTTCAGTCACTGTCTCTTGAATGATAAAGTTACATTTCTTCCTCCTCTCTCGCTCTTTCTCTTTCTCTCAACAAGTAAATAGAAACGAAAAAGCATATTTACTTAAGGAGAATAAAAAAATAATTGAAATAGAAAGAGATTGAATGTATAAAGTAAGTAAAAGATTAGATAGTGCAATGATAGCAGTAGTAGTGAATGATAATTAAGTTGCGATTTTTACAAATATTCATTGTTCGGTAATGATCTTTATCATTCATTTAACTACAGTATCGATTATTTTTTTTTCTACAGGAACACTGAATCTCTAGCCACTAGATATCTGTTTTACCTAGCAGTTCCATTCTTAGTTCAACTGATTTCCGTAAGTGCTGCTTCTAGGATTCTAACGATACTGTCGGTCACAATTTTACTTACCGTGCTTTCTTCAGCTAAAATAAAGCTTAACCTAGAGGATGCAACAGACTGCTCAGACCTGTGGCCACCATCCGTTTCAGACGCCACTGTTTGAGAACATAATCCTTCTAATCCTCCAAGGCCGAACCTTCCACCTTGCTGGCTGCTTGTGTATTATCATGGATGTTGCCTCCAAACTTCACATTGTCAAGGCTGTCATAAGTTTCCATACGTTCACTCAGGAGACATCATCCCAAATAAACTTGACTTTAACACCTTAGTTTTAATCATGAGGCTTTTTGTAACGCCGCATTTCACTGCCGGCCTTCTATCCTGGTCTTATCACCCTTCCACATTCTTTACATCAAATATCTTTTACATGGATGTCTCCCTTGATGACTGTGGAGCTATCACGTCTCTTCTTTACTTACTGTATTAGGCCTTCAGAGTTCTGTCTTATCAACTAAATTCCTTCCTCAGCTGCAGATATTCTTAAAGGAGCTATACACATATTGCAAGTAGTGAACTGCTTACAAGCATCATAAATACTCCTATTTTTATGTAAAAGTAAATAGTTTTTACGACAACTGAAGAAGATTCAAATACTTTTCATATCTTGTACTGAGGGTCTTGTATTAACGATCTTTAAAAGTCTCATTATTCATTTTAAAGATTAGCCTTTTCCTTAAGAATAACTGCTTCAGTACAGAGCTTTTACACCATGGCTGACTCCATGACATGCTTTAAGACAACGTGCATTTAGGCTACAGACCTGTGGCTACCACGTACATCATTGAGATAGAATGATTCCATATCTGGATTTCCGCAGGAAGTATCTTTTCAAGACGGCCTTTTCTTAGATTATTTTTCCAGACTTTAACTTTACTAACAAATCGATTATGGACAATACCTATCCTCATGGATATTGATTCTATACTTTAAGAACTGAGAACATACCTTGAACCTTCAGCATACCCTACGGGATATGGAATAGCGTCCCCTGAGGAGCATTCGGAGGCTGAGTATTCTTAGCGTGCCCAGAGTGAATAAGGTGCAAGATCTGGAAGAGTGACGGGGCTGCCAATTACCCAGCGGGGTTCGACTCCTGGCCCGCGACCTCCCGTTCCTCATCCTTGGCACGCCCACCTGTCACCCCACGCCCACACGCCCACTCTCTAACTCTCTCTCTTCCACCTCTCTCTCTCCTTCGCTATCTCGCTTCTATCTCTTAAATGGAAACCAATCTAATTATAATAAATATTTGGTTTAAGTTATGTGTGCCGGAGAGATGTTAATTGGCGATGGTATGAGGCGTACATTGGTAGGGAGGCTGGTGGTTGGCTGTGGTACCGTGTGAACACGACGGTCAGGGAAGCCCCCGGCAGTACCTGTTGGTTCATGGCTAAAGTACTAAGGTACTTCCGGATAAAGGTTTCCGTGACGCGTTGTATACTGTGGTTCTTTTTGGAGGGTAAGTCAGTCGTGACTGCCATCAGTACTGTTGGTGCTTAATATGCAACTACACCTACAACAACTGCTGCCTTTACTGCTACTCATGCCACTTCTGCTGTCACTACTAGCATATCACTCCCACCATCACCACTTCAACTAGAGCCTCTACTACTTCCACTAATGGTATTACTATTACAGCTACTATTACAAATTACTATTAATGCATCTGCTACTTCTGCTACTACTAATGCTACTACAACAACAACTACAATTGATACTAATACGACTACTACTACACACACACTGCTCCCCTCACCACACCTGCAGCACACACTGTGCCTCACACCCACACCTTCACCGCACGCTGTGCCTCACACCCACATCCGCACCGCATGCTGTGCCTCACACCCACACCTGCACCGCACGCTGTGCCTCTAATCTACATGTGCTATTCTCCGCTCTCAATGAGCCATAATTTACGTCTTCTGAGGATTTTCAAAAATCTAATTTCCTTTCAGTTTTACGAGTTGATAACTCTTGAATCTGTAGAAGATTCCCAGCCACAACTTCCTGACTGCTAACGTCACAAACCTAAATTTTTTTTATTTCATCTTCTCTCAACATTTCTATGCATTTCCGAATTTTTTGTAAAATCTTTCAACCTGTTTTGAGGTAAATTTCTTATTTACTACATTTCTGACCAAAACTTCTGACTGCCGACAACAGCTCTCTGATGTATAGATAAGATGTCTTTATGTGTATCTGGTTCTCGGTCTCCTTCACTGATAATCTTGACTAAATTATCGTTCTATCTCCTATCTTTACCACCTTCATTTCTCATGCCATTTCTCCTTCGCCCAATTCTTCCATATTTCAGCTGTTACCTTCTTCCTTGGCCTCATCCCCGTCTGTCGTGCCAGCTTCTACTCTTCCTCACTTCTTTATTATTCTCCTGCCAACTTCCACCTCTGTATATCTTCGTCCAGGTTTTCTGCGCCAATTACTTACGCTTTCTTCTTTTGATTTCTGTTATTTTGTAATTCATTACTCGTGTAATTTTCAACATTTTCATTCTGTTTTTAATCACATTTTTTTTCTGTTTTACACTGCCTCTGTTTCATCCACTTTTTCCACGATAACTTCGTCTGATGGTCGTCCGCTCACCATCCATGTATCATGACTCACTTTCCTTAAGCAGTCCACTCTAATCTTCCTCAATATATACAATTCATAGTCTCATTCATTCTACCCTCAAACATCTTCCACATTGGGCCAGCTTACTCCTAATCAATGAGTTTCCTAACTACTTCATTTTCTGCTCATAATCTTTCTTAATATGTAAGTATTATCTTACTATCTTATTGCCAAATTCTTCCCCTTTGAATTTTATCTTTTCTGTGTCATTTCCATTAATTCCTGTCCCACATTGCTGTTATTTCCTCCCATCTATTCCTGTATCATTCTCTCCATCCATTTTTCGCAAAATTCCCGGTCTTCTATGCAGAGATACCACTCATCCTCCTAATGATCTCTGCTTCTCATTTTTCTTCTTTTGCACTTAAGTTTCCCGTCACCCGCCTCCTCAACTCTCTCCGCCCACCATACACACACACACATACACACACACACACACACACACACATACACACACTCATACACACATACACACACATACAAACATACACACACACACACACACACACACACACACACACACACACACACACACACACACACACACACACACACA
>JAYMFT010317281.1:0-10045 GCA_038088735.1 Panulirus argus | reverse complement strand
TCTCTCTCTCTCTCTCTCTCTCTCTCTCTCTCTCTCACACACACACACACACAAACACACACACTCCTCAGACTTATTTCCTCGATGATATACCTGTGAGACCTTGTTTCACACTGACCTACCCTCACTACTTTGCATTTCCAATGTTTGAATGTCACCAGTCTCGGATCAGACTAACTTCTGGACAGCATTTAGGTTCCCCTTTTAAGTTGATGGAAGTCTCACCATCACTCCTTACTTCCCTCATCACCTGAGCATCATCCACAAACATATCCAGGTACGGCTCGAGCCCAGAACTGAGCCTTGCCGCACCCTGCTGGTGAACCTTACTCGTTATAAGAGGGGTCCGTCGAACAAGCGTTCATCCTTCTCTTCCGCACCACCTGAACTAGGCAACCAGGAAGTGGTTGCGCCGCCTCTGAACAGATATGAGTCTGACGAGACCATGTCAGCTAAGAGAGTCATTACCTGAAATGAACTTCTTACATCATTCCTGATGACTTGTGTCTCTCTGGCTCTGAGGATATAATGAAAGAATCAGAATTCTCATCATGAGAAACACTGGGTACGCTCTGCCTTAATTCCAAGAGATGTAGCTACCACATTGGCTACGTGCCCCATACATACTCCATACAGATTGTAATGACTTAAAATATCACTTTAAAAACCCCATATCGCTATAACAAAAGCCTTTAACTGCAAGAACCCGAGACCCTACATTGTAGAAAATCAGACTCAAAAACTCAGAACTGAGTAGCTATCCTTATTTCATAACAGATGCCATGGCCAACCTAACATCATGTACATAAACGGAAAATGCGTCACTGTATATATATATATATATATATATATATATATATATATATATATATATATATATATATATATATATATATACCTATCGAGTCTATCTTTGTGAAACTGAAGAAAAGTTTTGTAGAAACAGTATCAGATGGACTAATTTCCTTGCCCCCTGTACACAGACGCCAGAGACAGAAGAAGGACTTTAAGGTCAATTAGCAGAACTTTGTAGTGGACACGATTCGATTACATTGGGGAATTTCAGTGTACCGGTATCTACATGGGGAGAATACCTTTCCAGTTGCTCTAGGTGTGGGCTACACCTTACCCTGCCTGATGTCCTGATGCAATTCGTAGAGAAAACTTATTTGTAGCAGCAAATGAGGATCTTCTCTACAGTGCTGAAGTTAGAGAGAAGTTTTATTCAAGTGCTAATCAACAAATTTGTTTCGAGTTACCTTTCGTTTAAGGTAACTCAGTCTTAAAAAAGAATAACAGATTTTAGATTTGCAAATATTTACGATCTTCGCGTTGCTCTTAACAGGCAAATATGGGGTGATGCTGATAATGAAATTTATACGTATCTTGTAAAAAACTCCAGTGTAGCTTGACAGAAGCAAAGGGAACTTATGTGCCAATGTAATGCGGACGGTCATATTCTGAATCTACGACAAAGTGGCGAGGATGATGAAATATAACACCCACTTACAAGAAATTAGTTCATGACAAACTGAAAGAGAACAATAACTAATACTTAAGAAAATTTAAAAAAAAAAAAGTTACATCATATAGAAGATAAAAGACTCAAGCATCGAAGCCAACTTATAGATATGCTCGGAACAACAGATCCAATATCAGGACGATCTGGTCCATTGATTACAGAAAACGTCGACTTGGTTCAAGACAATGAAGCCACGGCAAAGATCTTATATATATATATGATTGTTTTCATCTGTATGTGCCGCTGAAAACACACACTTTACCTCCTCGCTCCAGTACCATCGTTGACATACAAGCTGAAGATATGCTGTCAGCACGAGATGAAGACCCTGGTAAAATCTATCCAAAGGCACCGAAAGAAACGAAGAATAAGATAGTTAAACCTTGACTGCTTGTTTTTTTTTTCTCAAATAAATTACTTGCTGCGGAGAAAGTTATGAGGACTGGAAGTTTTTTCGGTGAAACACCAATATTCAGGTAATAAGTCACTGCACGAAAATTATCGTTCAGTTTGCTTAACGTTTGTGTAGTTGGTAATGAAACCACCTTCTGAGACAAGATAGGTAATCGTCAAGAGGACCAAAGAGTCAATAAACGATTCACAGTATGGTTTTCGACGATATCTACCATATACTAGAAATCTGATTGCTTTATGAATACAGTCAATATGTATGATGAATGTAAAGCGGTCGATAGTATTCATATAGACTTTGAGAAAGCACTCGATAAAGTTTCTAATCAAAGATAAGTCACATGGTATATACTGAGGTGTACTTCGATGGTTAGGAAATTGGTTGTCTGGTCGTAAACTATGAGTATTAACTGATCGTCAAGCCATAGAATGGTTAGACGTAACAAGTGGTGTGCCAGAAGGATAATTCTTGGAACCACTTATCTTTCTCAAACATATATACTATGCCTGATGTCTAAATCTGTAGGCGATACGAAGCTGGGAAGTAATCCCAGGACAAGATTTGAACGCACGTTGCTTTAAAAGGATATATATATAAACTGATAAGAAGGGCAAATGAATTCTAATATCGATACGTGGAAAGATTTGCACATCGGTAGCAAAAACGAGAAGGCAAGCCCCAGTATGAATGCTGTTAAGTTACTAAAAGTATTTAAGAAAAAAGGATTTAGGTGTAATGATCTCTGGTGACCTGAAGCCAATTATGGTGTCCGTAGAAGAAGTAAAAGAACGCCGATAATTTTCTTTTTTATTCATGAATAAGGTTTTCGAATCTACATTCTAAAGATATATTCCTCACTGCCTACGATTCACTAGGGCGTCACCACCTTGTTTACTGTGTTCAGGTTTGTTCATCTTGATTGAACAAAAGACACCGACAGAACGAAGACAGTAGAGAGGCGAGCGAGCAAGATGATCTCCGGACTAAGAAATAATTCCTGTAAAACTGAACTGCACGACTTAAACCAATTTAACTTAGGAAAGAGAGTTGGGAGGTGATCTAATACATGTATTCAGAATTATCAAAAGCTTTGATTGTCTTCATCTAAGTGGCTCCTTAAGGCAAACGTTTCACCTCGAATGAGGCCAAGTACTTTTTCTTCAACAGGATTGTTAACATATGGAACGATTACATTAGATAAGAGCAGTTGAAAACAGCACCTTAGACGCTTAGTTACGTGAAGAGTTAGCAGGTGTGTCTCTGCAGATCATCTGTAAGATTGTCTACTCTTACAACACACACAGCCTCGAAGGGACCCAGGGGTCTGTTTCTGTTAAAATTCCTTTGTACTGTAATACTACTACCACTACTACTACTACGACTGCTACTAATACCACCCCTACCGCTATTAATTACTACTACTACCACCACTGCTACTAATACTGCCAATAATGATAGTTATGATAATAATCACAATGATAATCATGATAGAATGATAAACATAATAATGATAATCATAACAATGATAATGAATTATCAGACATGAATGCAATTTACAGAAAGAACTGTGAAAGTACAAATTATTGTACATATACGATCATCTGAATTAGTTTTTTAATTTCTACAAAAAGGAATCATGTAATGCATGTCACTAGTGTCTATATACAGGTTCTAGTTGAGATAGAACATATTCTATCGTCATAATAGTCCTATTGTTTGATGTTTAGGAGGTGATGAGAGTAGAAGGGGTTGTATGAGGTCGAAGGTATGAGATTGCCATAGTGTTTCGCCTCGATCTTGGGGCGAAATGTTGTACGGCGTGTGATGTTTTACAAGTGTTGCTTTAATCTTTATCAGCTTGGCTTGCACGTGCGTTGCTTGAACGGTGTTGCTCGGTTGCACTGTGTGTTACATAGCTTGCGTCTGTTTTGAGATCTGTTTGACATGAATGAGTTTGAGTTCGTCATTTGTCGTTTAGTGTTGCTTGACTTAAGTCTGCTGTGTTGCATGAGGCGTTTCGTCTGTGTATCGCTAGGCTTTGTCCAACCTGTTGCTTGAGGTTCTCTCATTCTTTTTTCACTCTTACTTACTTATTCACTTACTCATGAGAGTGTTATGAGTTTATCTCAAAACTCGTGCTTCATATGCACGTCATATGTGATGCGAGGTGGTGTGTTGTTGCGGGGAGGTGTGTTGCGAGGTGTATTGCGAGCGTTGTAAGTTGACTTGGGTGTTCCTAGTGAACACAGCTCTTCTTGTCCCTACTTTCTGTCTTTTATCGTGATAATATCATTATACCTCTGCCGGAGGCTAGCCCTATATAGCTATTAATCCTTTACATAGCGCTAAGTGCCAAGACTAATGGAATTCTTTAAGGTTAAAAGCAGAGTAATGATATTATTTAGTGTGTGGCACCAGTGGTTTAGGGAGGAGGAGGAGGAGGAGGAGGAGAGGGAGGGGGTGTGGCTGTGTAGGTGTGGCGGGAGAGGTGAGGCCAGAGGGAGGGAACGTGTGGCTAGGTAGGTGTGGCGTGGAGGTCAGGTAGGGGAAGGGGTGTAGCTGTCTGTGTATGCGTGTGGCGAGGGAGGAGGTGAGGGTCTGTAGTTGTGGTGGGGGCCAGTGAGGCTGCCGTAGGAGGTGAGGCTCGGGCCTGGGTGACTTGGAGGAGAGGGTGGGGGGGAGGAGAGAGATGTGGCAGGGGAAATGTGGTTAGGAGAGACGTCGCCGGGGGAAGAAGCGTGGCCTACAGTTGATGTGATTTCGCAGGTGTGGCGGGGACAGATCTCTGGCTCAGGGGAGAAATGGACTGAGGGAGCTGTTAGGTTTCAGAGGAGTTGTGAGGGCGGTTGCGGCTGTGGAGACGCGTGGCTGGAGTTGAGATGTCAGAAAGTTCCTAGGAGGTGTGGCAGTAGATGAGATGTCGGAAAGTTACTGGAATGTGTGGCAGGAGTTGAGATATCGGAAAGTTATTGGATGTGGGCAGTAGATGAGATGTCGGAAAGTTACTGGGATGTGTGGCAGGAGTTGAGATGTCGGAAAGTTCCTAGGAGGTGTCGCAGTAGTTAAGATGTCGGAAAGTTACTGGAATGTGTGGCAGGAGTTAAGATGTCGGAAAGTTATTGGATGTGTGGCAGGAGTTAAGATGTCGGAAAGTTATTGGATGTGTGGCAGGAGTTAAGATGTCGAAAAGTTACTGGAATGTGTGGCAGGAGTTGAGATGTCGAAAAGTTCCTAGGAGGTGTGGCAGTAATTAAGATGTCGGAAAGTTACTGGAATGTGTGGCAGGAGTTAAGATGTCGGAAAGTTCCTGGAATGTGTGGCAGGAGTTAAGATGTCGAAAAGTTACTGGAATGTGTGGCAGGAGTTAAGATGTCGAAAAGTTACTGGAATGTGTGGCAGTAGTTGAGATGTCGGAAAGTTCCTAGGAGGTGTGGCAGTAATTAAGATGTCGGAAAGTTATTGGAATGTGTGGCAGGAGTTAAGATGTCGGAAAGTTCTTAGGAGGTGTGGCAGTAATTAAGATGTCGGAAAGTTACTGGAATGTGTGGCAGTAGTTGAGATGTCGGAAAGTTACTGGGGTGTGTGGCAGTAGTTGGGATGTCGGAAAGTTACTGGGACGTGTGGCAGTAGTTGAGATGTCGGAAAGTTACCGGGATGTGTGGCAGTAGTTGAGATGTCGAAAAGTTACTGGGGTGTGTGGCAGTAGCTGAGATGTCGGAAAGTTACTGCAATGTTTGGCTTCCTCACCACACCCAAAGCGAACGCATCCTCACTATATCCTTCGGCCAATGCATCCTCACTACACCCAAAGCCAACACATCCTCACTACACCCAAAGCCAGTGCATCCTCACTATACTCTTCGGCCTACGCATCCTCACTACACTCAAAGCCAACACATCCTCACTACACCCAAAGCCAATGCATCCTCACTATACCCTTGGGCCAACACATCCTCACTACACCCAAAACCAACGCATCCTCAGTATACCTTTCGGCTAACGCATCCTCACTACACCCAAAGCCAACGCATCCCCAATATACCCTTCAGCCAATGCATCCTCACTACACCCAAAGCCAACACATCCTCACTACACCCAAAGCCAGTGCATCTTCACTACACTCTTCGGCCAACGCATCCTCACTACACTCAAAGCCAACACATCCTCACTACACCCAAAGCCAATGCATCCTCACTATACCCTACGGCCAACACATCCTCACTACACCCAAAACCAACGCATCCCCAATATACCCTTCGGCCAATGCATCCTCACTACACCCAAAGCCAACGCATCCTCACTATACCCTTCGGCCAATGCATCCTCACTATACCCAAAGCCAATGCGTCCTCACTATATACCCTTCGGCCGACACATCCTCACACCACCCAAAGCCAACGCATCTTCACTATACCCTCCGGCCAATATATCCTCACTATACCTAAAGCCAACGCATCCTTACTATACCCAAAGCCAACGCATCCTCCCTACACCCAAAGCCAACGCATCCTCACTACACCCTCAAGGAAACACATCCTCACTACACCCTCAAGGAAACACATCCTCACTACACCCTCAAGGAAACACATCCTCACTACAGTCTTGGCAAACGCATTCTTCGCTGCACGTTAGACCAACAAATGTATTCTTGGTATACCTTTGGCCAACGCATCCTCCGTATACCCCTAATCAAACACATCTTTTGTTTAACAAAGGCCAACCGACGCATCATCACTAATACCTTAGGCCAACAAACGCATCCTCACTATACCCTTGACAAGTGTGTCATTAAGTGCGAGAGGTTTGTCCGTACTTGGTGCAGGGCCTGGCACTGACAATGGTTTCTGGGTCAGTTATAATCTGTGGTATTTTCATGTGGGTAAAACTACAGAGAGATTGCTATCCTTTTATTCTTCATGCCAGGGGGTGACGATGCTATTTCCTGTGGAGCGGGGTGGCGTCAGGATGGATGGAGGCGAGCAAGTATGAATGTGTACGTGTGTATATGTGAATATGCATGTGTATGTATATATGTATATGTTGGTATGTGTATATGTATTGTGCATATATGAGCGTGTATGTATATATGTGTGAATGTGAGTGGATGGATCTTTCTTCGTCTGTTTCCTGGCGCCACCTTTTTGGCTCAAACATATACAATTCTAAACCGTAACTGTACCGCATTCAAGCAGATATGAAACCCAAGCCGACGCAAGGTCACGCGGGCTGCAGGCGCTGGCCAGGATAACGGCCACTGCGGCGTGGTAAACTATGTTAGTGGGGCGAAATACACAGTTGCAGAGGAATGGAAGAACCACAGGTTCCTCATGGTAAGTGGGAAGGCTACGCGGTTCACATTATATGGGAAGATTGTTGAATGGTTCACCACAGGAGACGACCGTGGTTCTCTAGTTCACCAAAGGAGACGAAACGTGGTTCTCTAGTCCACCACAGGAGACGAACGTGGTTCTCTAGTCCACCACAGGAGACGAACGTGGTTCTCTAGTTCACCACAGGAGACGAGACGATGTTCTCTAATTCACCACAGGAGACGAACGTGGTTCTCTAGTTCACAATAGGAGACCGTAGTTCTCTGGTTCACCACAGGAGACCGTGCTTCTCTAGTTCACCACAGGAGACCTTGGTTCTGCTATTCACCACAGGAGACCGTAGTTCTGCAGTTCACCACAGGAGACTGTGCTTTTCTAGTTCACCACAGGAGACCATGCTTCTCTAGTTCACCACAGGAGACCGTGGTTCTCTAATTCACCACAGGAGACCGTGGTTCTCTAGTTCACCTTAGGAAACCGTGGTTCTCTAGTTCGCCACAGGAGACCGAGGTTCTGTAGTTCACCATGGGAGATGATTGTTCCATGGTTCGCCACAGGAGACCATGGTGTCATGGTATGCAAGTGCTCGTCTTGGACTGTACCATTCAACATCACAGATACGGTTTTCCCTTTCCTTAGGAAGGACGGAATCATGTTTACGGACCCAGCGTGGGTGAAAGCGAGAGTGGGTGAGTGGGTGGGGAGGAACAGCGTAGTGTAGCGATTAACTTTACGCACTTTTTGCCTTTGGCGAGATGGAAAAGATTTTCTTCGAGAAAAGAAAAAAAAATCGCGATTTTGACGTATCTGGGGGAAGAGAGATAGCTGGAGACAGTGCCTGACGAGGCTATCTGTAGAAAAGTTAATGATCTTAAAGGATTGGAAGTAAAATGATAGCGAGGCGAAAAGGCAGCTCCCAACCCTCCTCGCCCTCCGGCTAAACTGCCGGCAGGAAAAAAGCTGAGAAAATAATACTGTTGCAGGAGGAAGACGATAGCGTGCCGAGAAATATATCGTAAATATACGCTATGTAAATCATGACAGCTTTTTTTTTTCCCTCATGCAAGAAAAAGCACGGAATAACTATTAGGTTGTGGTGCTGTGTAATTCCCACAAGATCAATCAAGTAACAGTATTTTCCATTATATTAGCACGCTAACTCTATGCGTCATGTCCATGGCCAAACCTACATCGAGTTTGTGTAATAGGTTAAGAGTACAAAAGTGCTTGCAATATGTTAAGGAAAGTAAGCAAGCAGGAAAACTGTGTTTATATTGTGCTCAAGACAGGATGCATCCCACGCTACCCCGCTACACACACCTCATGCAAGCATCAGCAGTCCTGACGCTCGCCCTCACACGTCACCAACACGCCAAACACGAAGGTAAATATCCATATCTGGTTTTCATTTTTCCTTCGTCTGAAGAAGGAGCATCTCCTCTCCTCCAAAGTGTTCACCTTGATAACCGCCTTCCCACACTAGTTAAGCCATACTAATGCACTTTTAGACTGTACTGTTACCTTAGGGTAAGATTGGTTAGGGCAGAGTAGGGCACGTTAGGTTAGGTAAGGTACAGTATAGTTGGGTACGTATATTACGATTGTATAAAGGCAAATGGGGCAAAAGTGGAGATCGAATCATAGAGGTACAAGTTTCTCGAGTCAGGGGTTAGTGTAGGGGCTAGAGCGAAGGAAGAGGAAGCACCTCTGCTGAAGTGGGAGTTGTGGGAGTGTGTGAAAGTGATTTTAACAACAGCTTCAGTTCTTTATCAAAGTGAGAACTGATTGCTTCTAAGGGATTTCTACCGAGTTCAAAGTATGTTGTATCATCACATAAAAGATCATTCATTTAACATAAGAGCTGGATGGACTGTAGACCGACGGCAGCGGCCAGGATTCGAACTTTAAAATTCATATATTCAGTAATGGCATTGACACAGCATTACCTAAAAACCAAACGACCATACCTGTGGAAACTGGGTGATATCGCAAATGACTTGGATCTAGTTTAAGGACATTGGACACAATAAGTCAAGGCTTGTCTACCAGTCTGACAGTCAACCTTGGCAATACGGAAGTCAGGGCAATTTACGAAATTCACATAAATTCAGCATCCGAGTTGACTGTCCGCTGAGCATTTCTGTCTGGGATTAATCTAGGGCCGGGCGTACCGTAAAGTCAATTAGGGGAGCTGTCATTTGACAGTGTCCCGTGGTGATGCATGCACCTGGCAGTTGGTAATGGAAAGAGAAACTCGCATGTATACCCTTTAGTTTACATCCAGGCTTACCTCAGTCCACCCTGCTGGTGCATTTACGTTGTGTACCATGGAGGTGCTGAGAGCGTGCTACACATCCCGAAGGGAAAGTGTAAGAGAGATTTAATACTGTGGCGAAGGGCTGGTCCGCAGTTGATACTAAAACTTCTTATAAACCTTCGGTATACTTTTTTATGTTAGCTGAGATAGCACGTGCAACTGAGGCCCTAATCGAGGCCATCTCATTACCGATATATATATATATATATATAACACAACCGCCCGGTAACGATTGTTTACCAATGGCGCCTTAGCTACGTCTTTTTCTTTATATAAACTGACTGTTCTACGTCTTTTGTCTCATCCTTGTATCTACCCTGACGATGTGATCATTACACGAAAGTGCACTTGGGAACTCAACGTGTTTCATTTTCCTGCGGATTTATGCATATATATATATATATATATATATATATATATATATATATATATATATATATATATATATATTTATTTATTATATT
>JAYMFT010317270.1:0-10045 GCA_038088735.1 Panulirus argus | reverse complement strand
TAATATATATATATATATATATATATATATATTTTTTTTTTTTTTTTTTTTTGTGTGTGTGTGTGTGTGTATGTGTGTGTGTGTGTGTGTGTGTGTGTTTCTGGCGTTACCGACTCCGCTTACAAGGTTGTCAGAGTGAGCCAGTGCAACGTGGAAAAGAACTGGGGACACACAAACTTTTACAGACACAGGCAATGAAATATTTGCTTCCTCATTGCAGCAAGTCTTAACTCAGCCAATCCCTACGAAAACAGACCGTTCCAACCCTTCTAGATATTTCTTCATCGTTCTCACCTCTGCCATATAACAAGTTGATTTAATTCTGCCTCAGCATCATTTCATTTTTGTTGGTACGTTTTGCAATGTTGGCAGTGTACACCCGGCATAAGACCACAGTGGACCTTCAAATGTATTAGCTTGTCTTTAGCGAAACTCTCCTAAATTCTCACTTTTCCTAGAATCTCCTTCTCTTGTTTCCTAACACCAGTATGGTCCTCACAGTGCTGGGTCTACTGGTGTTCTTTGATTCTCTTTGACCCATATATAGTCCTCCTTCCGAAGGGAGTTTCATGAATGGTATGTCGTGGCTTACAGCATCCGAAAGGGTGTGCCACAAGTCTATCTATATTCACTAGCCTTCCTTCCCTCGGCCTTACTGTTTCTCTGTGTTCCCAAATGCACAAGTTTTTTCCCAGTCGTGACGCTGTGGTAGCCGCTCATAGGGAGTCTTTCCTCTCTTATCCTAACATCCTGGTAACAGTGGTGTTATTCAGGGTTATGTCTTAACGTCGACTGTCTTTCTTCTCTCCATAAATGATCTTCTCTCTTCAGCTTTAATCCGTATTTACTCTTAATGCTGATTATTTCACTGAACACACCTCCACTCACTTTCACTGTATTCCTCACTCCCATACTCGTTCATTGTCTCGTAATAAACATATCTGCTCTCATAATTTGGACCTACGCAACATTACTGAATAAGAAACGCAACATCTATCTATATCTCTTTCTATATCTCAGTTGTTTTTAACAACTTCTTTACAAAACATCTCAGTTCAACCCTGAAATAATATACACAAGTTGAACATAACCATATCCTCCACCTTCTCCTAGAATACTCATGTAATTAACACTGTGAAATCTGCTACCCAAAAGCTAGGGGTGCTGCACAGGTGCCCGCAATTATTTCACTTGCGATCAGCCAGTCAATTTCTGCAGGTGCTTTTTCCATCTCAGTAAGGAGTCATGTTCATATGTCTGGAGTAGAATTAAAAGTTTTCCAAATCTTCCACCTTCATAATTCTGCTACCACCGCTCTCCAGGCATCCCTTTCTGTCTGCTGTTCTGCTGCTTCCATCTCTATATTCAACAGGTACTATATCGGCCGCTGATCTCGTGGACTGTGTGAGTACTCTGTGTCTCAGCACCTGTGACCTGCACCCGTGGTACACGTATGGCTGCTGCTTCCCATACCTTCTGCTGGAGGCCAGCCGCACAAGGACTGATCGCCATGATACCTCCCTCCCTCGAGCAACGATGATGTGGAGTTGTTCTTTGCCTTTTGTACTTCCCTCTTACCATCACCCTTCCATCTTTAACGGTCGGCTGTACGACCAACGGAGGGCCTCAATCCTTCCTAAATTTTCATCCAGGTGACCGTGCCGTTTCAGCTAACATAAGAAAACAGACCATGATTGGGGCATGGTAATGCCTGGGTCGTGTCGGCAACAATGAAAAAAGATTAAGAAAAAGTTGCCACTGACAGAAGGACTGACTAATTCTAAATCGATAGTTGATGAAAGATGACAAGTCGGGTTGGCAGAACCATAATCGTTCTAACAACTAGCGTAAGAAAGGAGCCTCCGGAACATGTGCAAGCTGAAAGGAGAATTAGCTTGACCCAGACACGAGACTCAAGGGTCGGCCCACGTAGACACCAGTCATCCTCGGCAGGAGTTCCTGCTACAGGAAAAGCAGGCGGCTCCCCAGGCTGGATGTCACCAGCAGAGCAGGTCACTGCTTCTCACAGTCGTTCGCTTCGCCGTCACTTGCCCCGCCCTATACCACAACCCTTTTGTCCTCTCCCCTACGTCCTGCTCCTGCCCCTCACCGCCCCTGGTCCTGTTTCTGCCCCTCACCTGACCTCGTCCTGCCCCTTACAACCCTACGTCCTGCCACTGGACCGCCCCTCGTCGTGCCCCTCAACAGTACCGTCTACCGGCGCTTGTGCCAGATAATGACCAGCAGTAATGGCTCCGGTAAAGCCCGTAACGAGGGCGGCGGTAGCTGCCACCATTGTCCTCGCCTGGTTGATCCAGCCGTAATGGTTCACCAGAGATACTCGTACTTACTCCATCATTTCCGAATAGTCATTAGTCGATTTCGAGTAGTCTCTCAGGCCGGGGAAGTACCGCAGGGAGACGGAAATACCGTAAGTAGATCGGCAATATTAGCTGGCATTCACCTGAAGGGCGCTCTCCAGGAACTCCTGTCTGTTTCTGTGAGTTATTTTCAATCTTGTGTCATAAGAAATGAGATGTCCTTGTCCGTACGTATTCCACAAAATACTGGAATGGGGGACGGTCCAGAGACCTTCCCCAACTCCCTCCCCTTGGGCAGTGTTGACAGCATTTTTCTGTTCTGAAGCACAATTCTGACTTTTTACGGCCAACCCAGGGAAGAATAACTCTATATCACATTCGTCATAACACTGGATAAGTAAGTGGACTGCCGGGCGCATAAATGACATCATGTTGTGCCCCCCCACCTCCCCTCCCCTCGTACCGGAAAATGATCCGCTGGATTCGCCCATGTTTAAAGTACCTGAACTGGTAAATCACTCCTTTATCTGTAAACTACATAAACTATCCATTATTCTATTTGTTTTATATGATGTACATACCAATACAAAACCAGGTGTTGAGACTTGTGTCAGCTATTCAGTATGTATGGTCGAGTGAAACACAGTC
Source organism: Panulirus argus (assembly GCA_038088735.1). Classification (NCBI taxonomy): domain Eukaryota; kingdom Metazoa; phylum Arthropoda; class Malacostraca; order Decapoda; family Palinuridae; genus Panulirus; species Panulirus argus. The sequence goes on along the minus strand of JAYMFT010317270.1, from coordinate 7,076 downwards.
ATCTCAGAGGGTATCAGCTTTTATTGTAAGCGCGTCACTCCTGAAGAATGAATGGCTAGATCTAAGTGTGTCGGGTGAAAAGTATGACGGAACACCAGATTTGAACGTATCGGCTCAGAAGTGTGGGTATTGTGCCACCACATTAGCAGGTATGCACAAGATTAAATATGTAAACTGTGATATAACATAAACAAAGTTTAAGGATGTCACAAAAAATTCTTAAATTTCTGCGACCTACTGCAGTTTTAGAAGGTCATGAGAGATGTATCATATCACGTTGATGTTGTTGACTGGTGCCCGTCCGTGAGAAATTTCTAGGTCCTCCACCGCTACGAGTCAGTGATAAGCAGCCACTGTCCGATAAGCCGCTAGTTCTAATGGAGAAATGGCGGAGAAACAAATGACTGCTGTGAATCGATAAATTCACGGCAAAATTATCATCGACAGCAACGATCTGCAGATCCACCGTCGACGAAGATGAATAAATGAAGACAGTATATCTTGTTATTGATTCGCGCTCTGGAAGACAGGAAATTCTTTATGGGAAGAATTGTTGTTACACACGGAATCCCTTAGCAGGTGACCTAGACGCGTTATAACAAGAGGCGCAACAAAAGCCCGCGAAGGCGGCTTCGCTAATGACATGGGGCGGCGCATCGTCCGGCACTCGGAGAGCCAATGATGGATGGCCAAGAGTGGCCCATTGATTATGTTGTCCACCAGGGGTGGAAGGGGAGCTTAGTGAAGGCTTACGGGTGTCATCCTTACATGCTGGACGGCCTGTATATCCTTTGGGGAGTGGAGGATGGGAGAGAGGTAGAGACAGAGTGATAGAGAGCTTCCAAAATCTTGTAATGATAAATCTATCTCCAGTTTAATATCTCCCGTCCGTCACCCAAGCTAAAGGATACCTCAGTACCCTCACACATTGTTGTATATGTTCCTCTATCGACAGCTTCCAGCAGTAAATTTCTTCCATACATATTCTTGTATCACCCTCATTTCTTCTGTATCAAGATTCGTAACATCGATTGACCCTTACTTGCTGTACCGAGAACTATTGTCTGCTTGCCCATGCTACCACTCCCTCACTAAGAGAAAAACACTCTCTCTTGGGCCTAAAGTCAGCCAACACAGCCTAGCTCGCTCTAGTGCCATCGGAAGATTATGCTCTTCTCTCGAGCAACGGTACGAAGCTGTTGTTGAAATTCTGAAATATCTAAGTTAGGACACAGAACTGTCATTGAATTATTGTAATAGTTATCAGAGGCTACAGAACTGACATATGACTTCTAAAACATTTAAGATTTGTTTCAGTTTGCGAACCTGGAGAAAAGTGGTAGGCAACGTCTTTTAACCCAGGTGCCATTATTACTTCCAAGACATTCAGCCCGTGCCATGTTTTATTTTCCATATATATTGTAAAGTAATATGTTTCTAAAGTACGCTTATTAAGTTTGTTATACTTCATATATGTACTGATACATAAATTCAGTGTATTAACACCACTAAAGAAGTCAGTGAACATAATACAAGCTAATATCTTTTAATATGAATTATTATCATTACCACAATATCTCTTCACGCGCCAGCTTTACCAGGCGTGCTCAGGGCTGCCGACCTCTGCAGCAGAACATAATTACTTCATGACAAATGTCGCTAACATATTCATAACGAGTAAAGTAACCATCAAGTCTGTACAGCGCAGGACGTTAGATAAACCCATCGACATTCAACGGTCGACGTGCTAGTAAGTTAAGCATACGAAACTCTCCCACTCAACTGACTCCATCGTTTAGTCATCCAAAACTATGCTCGTTAAATCGGTTTATTCCATGCTTAATCAAACCATCGCCGTGACGGTTAGGTTACTTGAAGTTCTATTCAACCATTTCGACATTTTTTCAAGTAAGATTTACCTGAGAGTATGCCTGTTGATATACTTTAATTTACCGGTCGATTTACTCTAATCTTCCTCCTATAAAACCGACATTGTACAAAGTAATCCAGTCAACTGAGACTGTGCCGGTCAACTTAACCCAAATATCATTCAACAATTTCTGAAAAGAATCTGAGTAAATTTACATTTTCCATTGTTACTGATTAGCAACAGTCTTAGGGTAAGTTAGGTTGAGTTTGGTAAGAGATGAGGAACAGAGGCTGTAACGCTGCTGTAAGTTGGATTAGCTTCAGATACAAGTTACAACCTTAAGCCTCTGCTAAACCTGGTATAAGTTAGGTTCACTTACAAGTTACAAAGTAAAGACTGTGCTATTCCTAGGATTGGATAAGTTAGGTACACTTACAAGTTACAAAGTAAAGGCTATGCTAAAATTATGATTATTTAGGTTAGATTCACTTAAAAGTTACAGATTACAAACTAAGGACTGTCCTAGTCCTAGGATGAGTTAGGTTACGTTCAGTTACAAGTTTCAAGATGAAGCTGTAAAGTTCTTTGGATAAGTTAAGTTACGGTCAGATACAGGTGGCAAGATGAATCTGGAACAAGCTAGACCAACTTAGATTGTCTTAGGTAAACTTTGGTATGGAAACAAAGATTTAGATGAGTTGAACGTTTACCCAAGTAAGATTATCAGACGCTATGGCAAGTTTCAAACGCAGGACAGATAAATACATGATTCACAAGAGCTTGGTGTATACAGGAAAAGCCTCGCGGAGTCAATAGGCCTTTAGTAGCTTTGAAGTCAGTAGGTATTCTAAGTTTTTAATGGGCAGTTCAAGGCGAGGATAAGGGCAAAAAGTGACTGGAACTTTAATAAGAGTGACAGGATTACGTTCAGCCTATTTGTTATGTAACTAAATCCAACCTAACGTAAGCTTCGTCGAGGTTTCTGGCTTAAAGACTTCGAGATTCTGGACTATATTTCTTACCATTGGAACTCCTGCAAGACCTGAAATCTTCCGAATATAGAACTAGTTGTTTGCTTGTGGTATACTGGGCACATGCCAAACAATTACCTCCCAACCAACACACAAAATATCCATGAGTTCCAGTTTTCTAAGTACGTTAAACTTTAAAAGGAAGCCGTAAGGTATGGTTACACAAATCAACTTAATAAGAAAGACCTAAGAACCCGTCGAAAAGGAAATTTGCTTTCGAAATACTAAAATGTAGAGTACACTTTGTGTTTATAATTGTTACAGGTTATGATACAGAGCCTCGTAGACATATGTCTGGACCAACAGTACATTAATGCTTCTGGCAGCATAGCGATAAGAATAATAAGGATAACACTAAGCAGAAATGATAATGATAACAATAACACTAATGATGATAATCATAATATTAATAATAATAATATTAATGATAATAATTATAATAATAATGATGATATTAAAAAGTAATACTAATGTATTTCTAGACTGGCTTTAGTGTCTTTAGCATGCCTCTGTTGTTTACATAATGGCTGCTGCAAGTCTGTTAGAAAAAGGCCACACCGTGTGAGGCAACCATCAGCGTGAGAGAACAAGACAGATCTAAGTCTCAGGCGGTTTAAACGGCCTCACCAAATCGTCACTACTGCCACCAGCTCTCGAATGCGAGAGAGAGAGAGAGAGAGAGAGAGAGAGAGAGAGAGAGAGAGAGAGAGAGAATGCCAGTGTCTAAAGAATACAACTCAGTGGCACTAATGGAATCGTCACTTAATGGATAAGAAAAAGCAGGTATCAAGATTTTAATTATCGAGGCGTGGAGAGGAAGCAATAAAAGAGGCAGCAGCAGCAGCGGCATCCCTCACCCGCGGGAGGAGGGCGGGAGTACTTGAGGTATCTGGAGACGAAGGATGAAGAGGACAAGCCTCCTCATCCCACTTCCCCGCCTGTAAGACATCCCTCGGGGTAATCCGCCCCCAAAGACATGGGGATTTGACTAATTAATCCCGGGGATTACACGCCAGCTTACTGTCCTTGGTGTAGGAGCGGCCGGAGGTGTGATGGAGGCCTGAAATGTGAGAGAGGAGGAGGGTGTAGGCCGAGCGTGTGTGGTGGCAGTGTGTGGGAGGGATGCAGTGGCTAGCCAGCCCCTGGCATATTACACTAGGATGTCCCAGGGTTTTTCAGTCATGTCCCACTAAACCAGTCTTTCCTCCACTTTATGCAACATCTTACATCTAAGATATCCTTTAAACACAGAAAGATATTTTGAGCTTTAGTAATGCATACATCTACAGCAGTAGGTAACAGAACAAAAAACTATAGGATATTTTGTCCATCATCCCTAACATAACGAACTATTTCTCGTCCTGTTACTTACAAATGGAATTCTAAACACCACATAACTCTTGAACGTCACTCGCGTACCACAGTTTGGGAATCACTACATAATACATACAAAGGGATACAAACAACAAGAGACCACTGACTCCTTTCGAATATACTTATGTTGGAGGAAGAAATCACAAACTTAGTGTGATAGGAATAGGAAAACAAAGGGAGAAACACATGTAAACCTTTCGTGTAACTAAAGAAGCGCTAATTATGTCACTTGTGGACTTAAAGCGAAGCATTCGTCAAGTCTGTGATTGTCTATGGAGCTACAGTCCACTGCTCTTATTGGTATGTCCAACCATATGTTGACTATCATACTGAAGAGAAAGTGCTTTATATGTTCAAGAAAGTTTATGATACGCTATATTCATTACTGCGGGTGAAATCAGACTGATTTAGCCTTAGCTGCTTAAGTCAAGACTGTCCTACCTTTACTTTCATCATACATGTTGATTACGTGATCATAGAAATCAAGCAGAACTGTCAGGCATGACACCAATGTGACGAAAACTTAAGCTGAAATCATCTGAATAATTTGCAATCTCGTCTGCAATGACGGTTTACACAAGTTTACAGTCTACGGACATCACGCTAATTGGGCGAGAACTTCCAGGCATGGATTTATTACATCTCCTGAACATTGGAGTTATATTGACAAACTTCCAATACCAATACACTGAATCTTTCTATGTAGCACGTGACTTATTGAAATGAGCAGTCAAGGGTTTAATCATCTTGTTCTAAATTTTTTCTTGTCGGATAAAACCAACCAGGAGCTGCCGTTTTTTATCTACATATTGATTATGTCTGTCAGTATGATACAAACTGTTGTCCTACACTAGCATTGGGACTGGATTAGGAACATGTGTGATTCACTTATGGAAGAAAAATATTCCTTTAAGATTTTTGGTATGGCTTTATTATCTTGAACTAAGTCACCGTTTCCCGTCATTACTAGACTAGTTGTCAGGGCTTCGAAGAAAGCTACTGAATGGTTAGAGTTCCTTTTGCTACTGTTAGTAATATATGCTTTATATTGGTACTTTAATATATGCTTTATATTGGTACTTTAACACGTACTTCTTGAATGCAAATCTATATAATCACAGTAATTCTGTCACGGTAAATGTTGCTCTCGAGTCTTTTCGTTCACTATTCTGCTTAACGAAAGGCAGTTCTCTGTAACAGTGATCCCATCGTTTTAACTTCGTTCTGGAAAATGATTCTCTGTTACACAGTGGCATATGTGTTCCCTCTGTTACTCTGAAGGATTTACCGAATTCTTGCCATGCTATAGACATCTTTTCACTGACAAAGCCATCGCACCTCATCCTGTTGAACAATACGAAGACCACTAGAATTTGTGCGTTAAGCTTTGTATTTCTTAATGATCGCTATATTGACTAACATTAAAAGCAGTTTTGAAACATACCTCGAAATTATCGAAGAGATCCTCGTCTGTCACTAGAACTAAGACTAATATGTTCACTTCAGGGGATAGGTTTTCACACAACTATATGAGATTAGTATCATACAATTTTTGGTAGAGTCCATTCCTGGAAGTACTGGAAAGGGAATCTCCCCACTTCTGAGCTGGAGTGCAAAATCTCCAATCATAGACAAACTGTGTTCATTAGAAACTCTGATAAACTGGTCTTAAAAATTTTTGTCCACCTCTCGTGTTCTCTCAGGGTAAAGGGGAGATGGGGGGGAGAGAGAAAAGATGAGAGGAAGGTAAAGGAAGGGACCTGTAAACTAATCCAACTTAAATCTTATTACAAAGGTCTTTAACGTCTACAAAAATCATCAAGTCACTAGATTTTTCAATGCAGGATCATACTTAACTTTAAATGATAGCAAGACACAACCGCCTACTTTGTTTCCTCCGTCACTGCTAAACAGACTGTACCCTGTCACGGTAATCCTGGCATGGAACTCTCTCATCTCTGCCGCAGACCGACCTTCACCTGGAACCAATCACTCTCCTCTCTTCCCGCTCGTACACAAGCCTTACACCTTTGTTAAAAACTTCTCACTGCCTCTAGCTGCTTACCTCCTACACCACACATTTTTATGAACCACACGGCATTTCTATCAATCCTATCATATGTTTTTCCCAGATCCATAAATGCCACGTGCATATCCTTCTGTTTCTCTATTCATTTATCACACATTCTTTAAAGCAAACGCCTGATCCATACATCTACCACTTCTGAAACCACGCTGCTCCTCCCCAGTCTGATGCTCTGTACAAGCCTTCACCCTCTCAAGCGCAACTTTTTCATACAACTTACCAGGTATCCTCCACAAGCTTATGCCTCTGTAGTTAGAACGCTCACCTTTATCCCCTTTGCCTTTTAAAATGGCACTATACATGCAATTGGCCAATCCTCAGGCACCTCACCATGATACATACATACAGTGACTATCCTAATCATACTATCAACAATACAGTCATTCCCTTTTCTTAATAAAGTCAAGGGCAATACTATCCACTCCAGCCGCCTTGAAACACATTTCATCTTCTGCAAGGCTTTCACCACCACTTCTCGCTTCACCAAACCACTCACTCACCATGACTCTCTCACTTCGCAAGCAACCCCGACCCAGAACACCTACATTCGCCATCATATCATCAAACCCGTTCAACAGCATTTCAAAATACTCATTCCAGCAGTAAGTGGTACCACTTCCCCATTTGCCCACTTCACCGATGTTTCTATTTTTTCGCTTGTATATATATATATATATATATATATATATATATATATATATATATATGTGTGTGT